>JACEVL010000546.1:295000-325000 GCA_020284085.1 Aporrectodea caliginosa | reverse complement strand
TGGAGGAAGAGGCAGATGTGAATGAATCTTGCTATCACGTAGTGTCGCTAAATTTAAACTACTAATCACCGAAGTAAGTCATCAAGCAAAAGTAATTTATTTATAGATTATGACATTGTAAAATATTGCCATAGGACTTATTACACACCTTTGTAAAGGGCGCTCTTCGCACGATAAGTAAAGGCAGACGCGTCGTACTGCGTTTGTTCCCAGTCTTTATGTCAGTTCAAGCTAGTCAAACATTTCTTTTAAGCGTAATATTCACTCTATAGAGAGAGCATAAGAGCGGTAACTGTATTATCTATACGCTCATGTAATTATCACTGAATTATTTCAGTTGTCAATTTGTTACATGAACTGTATTTTGCCAATGGAACGGTGAGAACTGTTCAAAATAATTTCTGCCGACGTCAACGGCCATTTTTGCCGTAAGATATCGTTCAACTCTGGATCAATCCATCTTCTTTAATTTGTCGGTAGCGCAATTCTTCTAGGGACAGCCAAATTATAATTGCACACGTTTCCTCCTATCGACGTCAAAGGCTTTTACTGCCATAAAATATCGTTAAAATCCGTATCCATCCATCATAATATTATTATTATGCTTACACCATTTGAACCTTTTTCGGACAAAACGCCTCGTAACAAAACAGAAACTGTAAACTGAACTTCTTTTAAAGTCATGGTAATGAGAATAACGAGAGTTCATCTCAAGAAACGAACGACAAGATGATCGAAGAAGAAACGTCATCTTCTGATGAACGTCTTCTAAGTTCTAACTGAGGAAGAAGATGAGGAAGAAACTGAAACATGGACGACCGAAGTAAATGCAAACTTAGTAGAAAGATAAAGAGCAGGTTGACGAAAGACAACCACAGGAAGCGACCGACTACAACGAAAATACTATGAAAATATGTAAAGTTACTATCAGTACTCCGCCACTGTCGTTTGTTGGTTGTGCCAGTCCCAAGCATGGGCAAAGGAGGAGGGGACGTCAGCGACCCTGATGGCCACAAGATGTCGTTCAACTCTCCAAACCACATGTAGCTGAAGTGAGTAAGATTGGTGCAGTTTTTTCGAAGTTAACAATATGGGGAATTGTACAGATTTCTTTCTCATCGACGTCAACGGCTTTTGATACCATGAGATGTTACTGAACTCTTTGATGATTGATCCATTCCGTGTCAATGTAACTCGGGCTTTGCGCGGTTTCGTTCACGAGCTGTTTCAGTACTCAATTACCAAACTGCGATAAGACACCTTTATTTTGAATTTTACGTTTGTTATAAATAAGCAAAATTGCGATTAGGGCCTAATAATTTGTTTAATCTCATCCCCCTTGTCATCAGTCGATCAAATAATAATAATAATAATAATAATAATAATAATATCTTTTCTTTAATAAGCGCCTGACAAACGCACTGCGCTGTACATTTACATGTTATGCAATTTAAATCTTAACTACTAACAGAACAGACAGCTTGCAATACAACGGCGCTAATAGCAGCTTACAAACATATCCGCCCAACGGGGGCTCGAACTCGGTACCTCTCGGTCTCTGTGCCAGATGTTATCCAATGCGCCACGGGCCCCCCGATACAGATAGAAATTTAGGAAGAAACTGACACGGCACACAAGAGCAAGTCTTAAGCCTGGAAAAGTAGGAGGGTGACCTCAACGGCCTTAATGGTAGTCGTGGGATTGTTACCTCCGTCGCCACTATACGCGACGGAGCCCGGCAGTGCCAGTCCCAAGCCTGGATAAAGGAGGATGGCGACGCTAATAATCTCTACTATCACACAGTGTCGTTAAACAGAAACTACTACTACTATTGCCCTGACTTTAAGATGCTAACGATATATAACAGTTCAAACTCTTACCTATATCTACGTGAGACGTCTCTGATGCCATAAGATAATTATTTAATAAAAACTATAGACCACTCTGGTAGAGCCAGTCCCAAGCCGAGATAAAGCAGGAGGACCACTTCAGCAGCTCTGGCAGGTATAAAATGTCTTTAATAAACAGTGGAAAATACTGTCAAACATACGTGTAGAATTTTAAATTTTACCAATATGTGAGGTGCCCCATCAAAACCAGGCACATATCGCATTTTTTTAATGAGATTCTTTCATTTTATTTTAAAATTTCAAATAATGCTTCTAACAATGCGAAAATTATTAAGATATCTTCAGTGGAACCTGAGATATGCTAATTTGAAGTGTTATATCACGAGAAAACCGATATCGAGAAAATCGTAATCTTTTACAAGCTGTATACATTGTTTATGCTAATTGGCCTGTAATAGGCGTCTTGGAAATCCTGCTATGATTGCTCGGTTTTTTTAACTTAAAATAATGGCATTAATGTCATCGAAAAATACGTTGCCAGGATAGAAATTGAGGAAGAAATTGAAATGGCGCCCAAGAGCAAGTCTCAAGCCTGGAAAAAGTAGGAGGGCGACCTAAACGGCTTTGGTCAAGCCTTGATGTCGCTAAACTATTCTGTCTAAATCCAAATTGCATCCCTTAGACACCTCTTTTAAGCGTTGCATTCCTTCTATTAAATAAGTAGACAATACAGAAACAAAATGTGTCGTATATATCACGATCTTCAATTGCATTATGCCAAACGAACTACGAGAAGTGTTCCAAACAATTTCTTAATGTTGATGTCAACGGCCTTTGTTGGCATCAGAAAATTTAACTCCGCCACTGATCGAACTCGATCTGTCAGCCAGTCTCAAGCCTAGATAAAGGAGGAGGGCGACGCTAATGATCTTAGTTATCACACAATGTCATTAAACTGAAACAACTACACCATAGAAAAAAACATCCCACTGCCTGCATTCTGGTAGTGCCAAACCCAATCCTGGAGAAAGGAGGAGGGCAACGCCTATCATCTTTGTTACGACGCAGCGTCGTTAAACAGTGACTAACCAACCAACCATCATTGGGTCAAATTTAATTTTGTCCCTATCAAAGTTTGTGTATGAATAAATTCCAAGGTAACAAAATTAAAATAATACAGGGAAGTTACAGAAGATTCTGTTTTCATAGGACAACGCTAAACCTTTACAACAATTTATGGACATAATTATGACAACTGTTAAAATGGAAAATGCCTGATTTGATTCGTGTTGGGTGGATTGTGTCAGTTGTGTATATTTTTTCAACAGATTGAAATTGTTGATGAATTTATGCTTATGTCTTCTTTAAGTCTGAGCTAAAGGTGTTTACTTAGTCCTTACCTGTGTAAAATACACGGATGAATATCATGTTTAACACCTTAGCGACGATATTGTACTATATCAGTGTCTCCTGAAAATTGTGCGATTTTAAGTCGATATAAAAGTCATGTCAGACACAGACGTGCGGAAAACAAACACCTTAAATAACCTTCAAAAGATGCAATATATTCGAAAGCCGTAAAACGTAATAATTGATTCGGTCCAATTGGGTCAATGCATTATGCTATATGAACGGTGGGAAATCTTCAAAATAATGCCGATGTCAACAGTCAATCAATCAATCAATAAATAAATAAATAAATCAATCAATCAATCAATCAATCAATCAATCAATCAATCAATCAATCAATCAATCAATCAATCAATCAATCAATCAATCAATCAATCAATCAATCAATCAATCAATCAATCAATCAATCAATCAATCAATCAATCAATCAATCAATCAATCAATCAATCAATCAATCAATCAATCAATCAATCAATCAATCAATCAATCAATCAATCAATCAATCAATCAATCAATCAATCAATCAATCAATCAATCAATCAATCAATCAATATACTTTATTGATCACCAGAATACAATCACATACATGTAGTTTAGACAGTCGTGTACAATGGTATCAATGGGTATAGACCCAAAGGAACATAAGGTTCCGCTAACACAGTCGCTCTAGTCAACGTCGTTTGTTGTCATCAGATGTCGTTATACTCTCGATAAGATCGACGAAAAGTACACTGACAGCCACAAGATGTCGGCAAACACTGAAAATGCAGCGCGAGCTTTTTGGACACCTTAAAATCAATATCTCTCGACGTTACTTAAAAGAATTTAATTCGCCGTGTTGGTGGTTTGGTGGTCCAGTAAGTTAAAAAGCTAAAGATATCGTTTAGAAATGTATACTAATACTTATCATCAGATTAAACTCTGTCGCTGCTCGTACCGTGGTAGTGCTAGTCCCAAGGCTGAAAAAAAGAGAAGGGCGACGCTAATCATCTATGTTATGACACAGTGTCGTTAACTAGCAACTAACCAACTACTACTGATGTGTTTCATTGCCTGCCTGTGTCTCAGTGGATCTCATACCGCATTGCTGCTCTGGTTTCTCATTGCGCTCTTTGCTGTGCTCCATCTCACCTCTGTGACCTTTGCCGCCCTGTATCCGACGTTGCAGGGCGTCGGATGCTTCGCTCTACGACGAGTGGTGAGCTCCTGGTTCCACGGGATCGCTTGTCTGTTAGGCAGCGCCGTGCTTTTTCGGTTGTGGGCCCTTCCATCTGGAATGACCTACCGCTTAAGCTCCTCTTTTAACTTGTAGTACACCCCACAGGTCTTTTACAAGTCGCTCCCGCAGTTTGCCTTCTCATCCTCTATCCGGGACCTTGGTGTCACTTTGGACCTAGAACTTATAACCTTCACGCGGCATATCAACCTACTATGCCGCGATTGCTACTGCCAGCTGCGTCAGCTTAAAGTGGTCTTCCGTTCCTTAACCTCTAATGGTGCCTTAACGCTTATACACTCTTTGTTGTTTCCTGTCTTGATTACTGCAGCGCCCTCTATGTGGGTCTTTCGGCGGCTCGGGTTGGGTGTTTGGATCAGGTCATGCTCACTGCTGCACGCCTTATTGGCCGCACCCCACGATTCGTCTATGTCACTGTTTACATGAGGGATGTCTTGCATTGGCTTCCATTCCAATAGCAGATCACTTACCGGATCTCTGCCTTGGTCTGGCGCTGCCTCGGGGGTGTGGCCCTTTTTACTTACAGGAGCTCTGCTGCTCCACCCTGAGGGTCCAGCGCCGTGGCACTCTCCGCTCCTCTAAGCAGGCTGATCTTCTTGTCTTCCGGTCGCGGACATCTATTATGCAGCGCCGTGCCATTTCTGTTGCTGGCCCTGCAATCTGGAATGAGCTCCCTGTGGATCTACGCCTAATGCCTAGAGCCCTTGCGACCACATTCTACTCTAACCTCAAGACTGTTCTCTTTAGCCGGGGTTGAGTCGGGAGCGCTCCTGAGTAGATAATCTTGAAAGGTCGCTGCATAAATATCTTAAATGAATTTATCTCTAATTTAAATCTAAACGCAGGGCACCAGCTTATTCACGAGTTAACCAGGTTGTAACTCCACAATATCCTTACTCGTTACTTTGCCAGTTTCAAGCCTCGACAAAGGACTTGGGCGGCTCTATCAACTTTGCTAAAAAGCAGCATCATTATTCAATAACTTACTAAATAAGGTAATATATACCTTTCGCTAAAACAGAGGTTTGAGAGGGTCGATGCAGCCACACACTGTCGTGAAACCGTAATCAATGCCACTGATTGAAACACTTTGAAAACGATATCAAACAACACCATATATAAAGAAAATTGTGTGTTTTATTTATAGTTAATTGTCGAAAGAATTTGGAACGTACTTTCGACGTCATCTTCGTTGGCAGCCAAAAGATGTCGCGAAAACCGTAAATAATGCGAAACAGATTTAGACACCTTAAAAACGCTTTGAGACAGCACTATATGTAACCAAAATTGTATGTCATAGTTAGATTTGGTGTTCTTGGTCTAGCAGTTGAGGAACGTAAAGTAGATGTCAACGGCCTTGGAAGTAGTGTTGTTTTCGTCAACGAAAACGAAAACGAAAATGGCAATTAACGAAAATTGAACGTTTTCGTTGACGAAAACTAAAACTAAAACTAAAATACGCAGACAACGAAAACTAAAACTGAAACGAAATTTGTAGCAATAAAAACTAAAACGAAACGAAAATTGATCAAACGAAAACTAAAACTATATTTATCAAAAAATAATTTTTTGTAATTTTTCTTTACTTACTTAATTCACCATTTGTATTGTACTGCCTTGTGCATTATGTGCAAACGATATGCTCTGCTAACATCTGTTCATCTAATTTAAGACACTACAGGAGAACGAGAACGAGATGTTGCTACTTCCAGTTTTTCTTAATTTACTTTCCGTTAAGAATTCATGTATTTCGATTTTAACAAAAACCGTGGTACTTTACTGCGACAAGCTCACTTAATTAATGCAGTAATGTCGAAGGCCTCACTCGTCTCTGACTTGTAGCGTGACGAGTATCAATGGTCGACCAAAGGACAGCCCTGTTTTATGATTATCATTATTATAGTATTGATCTTGATGCGACAAAGTGCTGTGTTCAACTTTAGGTTTTTGAACACAGCACTTCTAAATTTCGCAGTTTAGAAATCTTTATTATTCGTCCACTGTAGCATTAGGCCTATTATTTTTCATCAATCCAACTTCTACTTGGGCAAGAATTCTTTTCATCAATCCAGGTTCTATTTAGCAGGAATTCTTTTAATCAATCCAGCTTCTATTCAAACAGCAATTATTTTTTATCAATCCAGCTTCTATTTGAGCAAGAAGCTTTTCGTCAATCCCACTTCTATTTAAGTAAAAATTATTTTCATCAATCCGACATCTATTTAGCAAGACTTCTTTTCGTCAATCCAACTTGTATTCGACCAACGCTAAATACAATAATGGCGAATAATATTATTAGGAACACTAATATGACAAATTACCAAACTTCAAGTGACTGGTGATGCTGGGACAAACAAACCCTGAATATTTAGTTTTTTGTGTCTAAAATTTAAATGGAATTAAATAATTGGTAAAACTTAAACTGAAATTAAATTACTACAACCAAAACTGAAACAAACTTACTAAAACTAAAACTAAAACTAAAATTAGCTTACTAAAACTAAAACTAAAACGAAAATTGATCCATAAAAACTAAAACGAAAACTAAAACTAATATTGACACACAATAAAAACTAAAACTAAAACTAAAAATGAAGACTAACAATCATAACTAAAACTGAAACTAAAATTGAGACATTATTAAAACAACACTACTTGGAAGCCGCAAGATGTCGTTACAGTTTAAACAATATGTTGATGACTATCTCAGCATTAATGTTTTGCAACGTCAACTTTCCTCTTCCTTTTTTAATATATCTGCATTGGTTTGAAGAAAATTATCGCAGTTGGCATGATGCAAGGTGTGTTATCTTTATTCTCAAGTAGTCTAATATGCGTGAGCACATATTTCCATCAAAAAATAATGAAGCTAGGAGTTTTTCATTTGAGGCAATTTTACGATAATGATTCCTAATTTACATGAAATTCATGAAAAGCTGGTTTTTCAATGAAGACCTAAAGCGGATATCTATGCTAACACTTTAGCGACGAGATTGTAGTAAAAGTGAATGGAACTAATGCAGATCGTCGCTGAAGTATTAAAGCGTTCAACCCAAATTTGCCGCAAGATTATTATTATCATGAATGTTATATTTATTCGCGTTGACGTACATACGTACTCAAGTATTGAAGAATTACCGATTCCGAATATTGCGTACAATTTTACTTGAATATATAGTGCCGTGCGAAAACGTTTTCGAGGTGTCTAAATCAGCTCAGCATAATTAACGGATTGGCGACATCTTGTGGCTGCCGGGGTCGTCGACATCGACCTTATAAAACTTCTGGTTTAACTATTTAGGATATAGTTCAAACCAATAAATTCCTATAAATATAAACTCAAAACAGTTAAAATTCTATTTACTATGCAATTGTTAGCATCTGCGCTGATAGTTGAAATTATAAAGTAACCACGCTACTGATGATGCTTTATAAAAATTTAATTGTTATAATTACAAATACAATAGCAAATGTCAATGTCTATAAGAGCATTCCTTTGAGCTAACCTAATAGGCAGTCGGTATTGTATGACGTGTAAACGACTTCTTTTTTGTTAGCCTCGGTATGTGAGGGCGGGTGGCCAGACCTCTCCCTTACCGTCTCATCTTCTCACCGACAGTGTACGGTCAGTGAATTCATTAAAGCTATAATAGGTCGATTATGGGGCCCAAGTGGGTTCGAAATCTTAAAGAAAATGTCTGCTCTGGCGTGCGACTTTAAGTGATAATGTTTGACGGACTAGTTTGGATTTTCACTGTAGTATTGTTCCAAATGGAATATCAATTATTGTCGTGATTACAATTATTATTATGATGAGAAAATGTGGTATGTCAGCCTTAGCATGTACCCCCCGCTCATGAACTTTTGACTCTATAGGAATTGGAAATTTCGATCCTTCACATAAAATAGAAAGAAGATCCACAACCCTAAAGGTGTTATTTATGTTGTCATGTTTAAAACTGGAATCCACATTTAACATTAGGAGCCGCATTTAACATTAGGATTCACATTTCAAATTAGGGTCCGCATTTAACATTGGGATCTTAGGCTAGTCTTTTATAATAAATTGTGGTAATTCCTTTAGTAAAATGTGTTTCTGGTCACAATAATCAATTATAGGCTATCTGGCATTTTATGTTACATAGGAAAGCGTTCCATTTTCATTCATTCATTCATTCATTCATTCATTCATTCATTCATTCATTCATTCATTCATTCATTCATTCATTCGTTCGTTCATTCCTTCATCCATTAATTAAGTATTTAAATAATTAATTAATGCATCCACTTATTCATTTTTTATTCATACATTCATTTCCGTATTCATTTTTTAATGAGTTAATTAATTAGTTACTTTAGCCTATTCATTCATTCATTCATTCATTCTTCCATCCATTAATTTTAGTAGTTTTCTTAGATTCATTCATTCGTTATTTCATTTATTCATTTTTAATTAATTAATTCATTCGTTCATTCATTTATTCACATGAATTAATTTATGCGTGTATTGATTTATGCATTCATTCGTTCATTCGCTCATTCATTCATGACTTCTAAAGCGCCTTCTATCGACTCCAATCGAAACGAGACACCGTCGTTGCCGCTGTCTTCCGTTGGCAAACAGAACGGTCGACTGAATCTGTCGTTTATCCTCTCTTCGCCTGGCGCTATATAAACAACATCTGTTTACTTACTCACCCGTCTCGTTCCATGGAACGTCTTCGCTTTCTTTTCTCTCGGATTTTTAAGAGAATAAAAGAGAAAAGAAAACGAGAAATGCAATGGATCGAATGACGGAAATATCACTCGCCCTGTTGATAATAGTTATTAGTCATAATTTCGATGCTACTTGGATGAGTATTGGATTACAACAGTAACTGTAACTGTAATTGTAAATATTATTGTAATTTTGATTGTAACTGTAACTGTAATTGTGATTGTGATTGTAATTGTAACTTTAATTGTAATTGTAAACCGACATTCTGTAAAGCGCCACTTCAAGAATAAATAGATTTAATAACAAAGGAAACAAGGAAAGAACGAATGAAGAAAGGAAGGACTGAATGAAGCTACTAAGAAAGGAAAGAAAAGATTGACGTAAGGAAAGAAGGAATGAAGGAAGGAGGAGAGAGAAAGGTAGTAAAGAAGGAAAGAAGGAAACATAGAACGGGAAAAGGGAGGAAGGAATGATAGAGGGAAGAAGTGATATACATGTAGAAAAGATGGATTGAGCACAGAATGACGGAAGGAAGGAAGGAAGGGAAAGAAGAAGGCAGAATGAGATAAGGATAAAAATAAGGAGATAAGGATACAAATATAAATGAATGAGTTATTGAACGAATTAAGTAATTAAGGAAAACGAAAGAAAGAAAGAAAGAAAGAAAGAAAGAAAGAAAGAAAGAAAAGAAAGATATGAATGGTGAAGAAAGATCGATTAGTGAAGCGAGAATGCTTATTCTCTCTGTCTGTCCAATTGTCTGTCCATCCATTTCTCTGTCTGTCTGTCCATATGTCCGTCTGTCTGTCTGTGTGTCTGTCATCGTCCTTTGAAGCGGTGTTTAGATGCCTAGAAATGGTGCATTGAGGAAAAGTAGTGGAAGAAGGAGATAGAGGAAGGGGATAAGAGAACGAGGAGGAATAAGACGAGGATGAGGCGGAGGAAAAAGAGGAGGAGGAGGAAGAAAAAAGGGGGAAGAGGAGGAGAAAGAGGAGGAAGAAGAGGAGGAGAGGAGGAGGAGGAGGAGGGAAAAAGAGGAGGAATAGGAGGAAAGAAGGAGGAAGAGGAGGAGGAGGAAAGAAGGAGGAAAACGGAGGAGGAAAGAAGGGGAAGAGGAGGAGGAAGAGGAGGAGGAGATGGAGAAGGAGGTAGAGGACTATGCAGTTGTGTCTTCGGATGAGCCTGGAGACTGATCAGTCGGTGGCCAGATGAGGCGCCAGTCGTTGTTACGACGTGATATGTTGGTCATGAAGACAGAGCCGTCGACGATGAAGACGATGGAAGGGAGGGAAGGGATGGATGGATGGATGGAGGAGGAAGAGGAGGAGTAATAAAAGAGGAAGAGGAGAGACGGAGGAGATGGAGGAAGGAAGGGAAGGGATGGATGGAGGAGGAAGAGGAGTAATAAAAGAGGAAGAGAGGAGGAGATGGAGGAAGGCGGTTATAGTATGGAAGAGAGGGGATTTTCAAACGAACTGATGTTGTGAAGAGCGAAACATCGTTTCCCAGATATACACGTTAACAGAGGATTACACTTACCTAGGGTAAAACAACAACAATGACAACAGCTGCAACAACAACGACATCAGAATAACAACAACAACAAGTACGAAAACAACGACAACAAGAACAAAAACAATAATAATAATAACAGCAATAGTAGTAATAATAACAATCATGATGATAATAATAGCAGTAATAAGGCAAGCGTCTATTGCGCCACTGTGAAATTGTTGAAGGCATCAGTATGTAGCACTGAAGTAGGAAAAAAAATACATTGCAACATTTTTTAAATATGCCCGTAGTTCTGTGAAAATATTCGATAATTTTGTCCGTCAAATTAAGATACGAAAAAGAAAGACGAGTGAATCTGTACATTTTATTTAGAACAAGGTTTAACGTCGTCATATGACTTCAAAGGCCGTTGACGACTTGTACATTTGTGCACTTTTGTTATATATTCCGTGGATCAGTACCGTATAAAAGGTGTCCAATTGCGCGTAATATTATATATTGTGATTGCGATTAGTTAGCCTTTCGCGACAAACTGTGGCTGCTTTGCCAGAGTCAGAAATTTTAACTGATATTTGCCAATTCTGTTGCTCATTAGACATAGATATCTAAATTATAAAAGAAATGAAGCACTATACTTCGCTGAATACAATGAAAGTAATAGCATTAAAGGTGTCAAACGAGCAATATTATTACAGGATTGATGAGTATTGTTTAAAAGGTGTCCAATTTTTTTATTATGATTGAGATTAGTTAGCGAAGATGATGAACCATGAGATTATTTGACTGCAGCTCGGTTAGCTACACTACTTAGAGAGTACGCCCTTGCGCCACTATGCATGAAGTTGCCGGTTCGCTTACCAATGGTGTATAACTTCAGAGATTTGAATCTTGCTATAGCACAGACCGAACGCGGGAAACTTAAACGACCGCAAACCCACTCAAACGGGCAGCGATCGGGAAATATCGCAACCGAACAATTCATTGAAAAATGATCAAGATCGAGGTCACATGATAGCTGTAGAAAAATACTCATATATGCATTTACTTATAATTTATACATTTACACTGTATGGATATTTTGTCCGCTAAACATTGGAAACTACTACTAACTGGTTATTCCGTACCATCGCCGCCCAGTGAATATTCCTGATTACCAGTTTCCTTAAGAGAGAGGCAACACCATAGAGCTGTGTTTCTGGATATCTGCCTCTTCTCTCAGTCTGCACACTCTTATAGTGTGGCTGGGTCGACGATTCTTGACTTGCGTACTGCTTGTGCTAACGTGGGGATTACTCTCGTCCCTCGATAGAGTGCAGAGTTTAACTGAAAGGGATGCGAGGCAGTCTAGTGGTTAGCGGCGGGACTATCAACCGAAAGGTCACGAGTTTAAATCACCGCAAAGGGCAGAAATATGTTTCAAGATTTAGGCTTCACTTGCGCACCCTATCCAACTCAGTTGTAATGAGTACAATGGCCGCACACTGTCGGAAGAAGATCAGGCGGTGAGGGAGAGGACTGGCCGCCCTCCCTTTTACTCACCCTTGCTGATGCAAAGAAAAAGAAGTCGTTAGCAGTTCTCACCTTTCTTATGGCTCACTAAATAAAAGGCGCCAAACAGAGAAACGATATCTTGCTCACAACTAGTCAAGCTAAAACTCTCGATTTCGATCTTCGCATTTCGAAATATTGATAGGGCCTATGCCCGAAATTTTGTCTGGTAAAGATGAATCCATAATGATAAAATCCTTAGAATTTCAAATCTCGTAACGGCCGTAGTAAGAAGACAATTAATTAAAAGTCAAGCAATTTGTTTCATATAGTATGGACTAAAAGCGTTTATAAGGTGTCTAAAGAGTGTACTGAGTGCAGTGAGTACGATTTGGCGAAATCTTGGGAATCCCATAGTATTTTAGGTGGTAATACCGACGAATCGAGCAGTAGAACATCAACCGAAATCTTTCTACATTACATTGACTATTCTCAAGATCTGGTCAATCGATATGATTTACATAACTATCTCACATTTGACCCTATATAGGTAGGTAATTTCTATCTAACGCGTTGTATGATTACCAGAAAGATTATCGTCGCCCGCCTTCTTCCTACCAACTCTGACTGGTACCAAACGAATACAGCGGTAGACCTTTATGTAGTTCTAACAAAGGTCAGCAATTCTTTCAAATGTTAAAAAGGCATTCGAAGTCCTATTATAACATAGCTAAACATTGAATACTTGATAGCTTAGTTTCGACACCTTTAGAACGTTTGTAACAGAAGCTAGATTAATGAATGCTGTAATATGTCAATGCTGTAATATGTCAACTATACTATATATATAAGAGCTGTAATATGCCAAAATATAAATCTTTGTCGGCGGCAACGGCCTATGTTGTCATAAGCTGCCGTTAAACTGTGGATCCATCCGTCAACTATACTATAATAACTCCTCTACTGATCGTACTGTGCAGTCAGTGCCAGTCCCAAGCCTGGAAGAAGGAGGAGGGCGACGCTAATGATTTTTGTTATCACACAGTGATCGTTAAACAGTAAACGTGGATCTTAAGCGGTGTATGTATGTATGTATGAGCACTTGTTATAGCGCCCCTTCAGATTTCTACTCAGAGTCGCTCCCCACCACAGCGCGGACACTGAATCGGAGTTTCACGCCGAAGCGCATGAGCAATTGCCCAGGGTCCCTACGCGGCGGCTTGAGGTGGATTCAAACCCGCAACCCTCCGGCTGCAAGGCACTGAACATACCCCTACACCACCGCGCCCCACCCATTCAAACGGGCAACGGGGGTGAAGGATCTCACCCGATCAATTCATTGAAATAATGGCCAGAGTCGATGTCACATTGTCTCTGTACAACGGCTTGCAGCTCCCGATACTTCACTACAAGTGAAAACCTAATACTGTTTCTCTGCTTCCAGTTGTACTTATGAGACAGCTACACGCTAAAAAGAGGTGTTTAAATAAGTGACTGCCTGTTCTTTTAACTTTGACCAGTTGCCAAAACTTTTTGCGGCGGGACATTACAGACGTCGTCAACTCATAAAACGTAAAGAACTAATTTACTTTAGTTTGGAAATTAAAACTTCAACATTAAATTTAATTTAAAACTGCGATCGAGATTCCAATATATAGGCCTAATTATTACTCTTACGATATCAGTTAGCATTAGAACTTTGGTCCACACATTATTAGGGAAGCACAAAACGTGACCTATTATCGGCCGATTGTTTAATCCGACTCTGCTTTAAAATCAGAAACGTCATCGGGCGAGTAAGTATTGGACAGCGGTTGTTGAAATCAAATAAATAATTAATTGAAATTAAATCGAATAATAAAATAAATCGCTAAAATACTTAAGACAAATAAAAACGACCCGAACGACTAAGCAACCAGGTATTTAATATTTAAAAATTTACATCAAGTTAGTGTCATGAAATATCCTCTGTAAACACCTGTAAAACACTTTAACCGACGCATTATATAAGAAACAAATTGCATAATTATAGATGAGTAATGTTGGTATAACCGGTCATCGACGGCAAGATGAAGAGAGGCGAACAAGAGAGAGACCAATATAGCAGGGAAATGGATATGGAAGCCTCAAGGAAGAGGCTGAACAACGAGAAGTTGAACCTGCCTAAGAAGTAAGTATGTATGTCATTTATTGCACCAATTGCTAACCGCATTTTGGTTTACAGTCTACATCTCCAATGGCCCATAATCACAAACGTTTTATTTTAATTTCTAGTTTTTCAAACTGTGCAGTGTACAGTGTTTTGGTCAAGAGTAGAGCATCCTAATAATAGAAGTTTTACGGGCCAAACTGTCAGCAGCGGGTATAACTCTGTTATGAGAACGAGGACGCATGGAGTATATATAAAGCTGGTTTTTCCGGGGGTAATAGTACATGTAGTAGCCTACATGAGCAGGGTCGTTAATTATGGTCGAGAAGAGACAAGAGTATACGCACTGACATAGCAGTTCGAAGCTTTTTAGGAATCCGGAAGAAAGCCCACCCGAACCAGTCGTCTTATTATGCCCTGAGGCAGAGAATCAGAAGATACACTCTTAGAAAGGTTCAGGTAGGAAAATCCGGAACAGATCAGGTGATGTTTATCCACCTGACAGTTCAGGTATTCCATCTGACAGTTCAGGTATATTACCTGAACCTGGGACTGTTATTATCGTCTCAGCCTGAACATTTCAGGCGTAGCCTATAACCTGATTAGGCCTACCTGAAGTTCAGGTAGCCTACGTAGTCCTTGGCCTTACGTCTAGTGTGAATTTAGACCATATTTCAAGTTTAAATATTATTACAATAATTATATTACTATAATAATAATAATTTAATATAAAATTAAATAAATTTAAAAGTTTTCCGCTAAATAAATAAATAAACTTCACTGATCAGATTTAGCCTACTAGACACGTGACCCACGCCTGACCCATCCAGTTCAGTCTTTGTTCCATCAATATAGGGTAAAACCGCGGTTTCATTGAAATATTTATAAATAAATAATATTTAAAAATAGTATGAACTGCGAAACTTTGGCCAATTTTGTGCGCTCGCAAATAGTTCGAAGCATGCTGTCGATAAGTTGAAAGGTATGTACTACAATTAATTCTTTATTATGCATGCTTACTGTATCGGACCGATAACAATGGCTGCCGCACATGAATCACGTGCTGGCGACCTAGGTCTTGTTTTTACTTTAAATTGATTGAAGCATAATAAAACTGACTGTCGGCAAACATTTAGTATCTGGATGCGTAAGTTGGCAAGCATTTAGTAACGGGGTGCATGTATTTCCTCCCGTAATTTTAGGCGTCTGAGAGTCTGTTATGGTAAGGTTACGCGTCGTGAGGGTCGGTTGGAGTCAGGGTTAGGGTTAGTGTCGTCGTACCTTCCGCGCAGCATGCCAAAGATACCGCCCGACGCCCGTAAGCTTACGCACCCGATAAGAAATGCTTGCCCCTAATCGACCCTCACGACGCCTAACCCTGACCCTAACCCGACGATCACGACACCAGTAAACTTATGCACCCCTATACTAAATGTTTGCTTGTCTGTCTACACTTTTGACAGAGACTTGTTTCCACACCATATCTTCTGACAAATAACTGCATTTTACCTATTGAAATGTCCTGCTGTTGCAGTTAAGGTGACCAGAATGTAGAAACTGTAATAAAGCAATAACGATATAGGCCTACATTTTCTGTTTAATTATTTAGATGAAGCTACCCTGGAGAAGTGACTTATAAATGTGAGTTCAATTTTTCAAAATATAAATATACAGTTTTTATTTTTATCTTTAGATCTTGAGATATGCTGAAGACATCACGCCTGCGATGGCTGGGCCACATACACAGATCGGACAATGAAAGATGCTCAAAACAGGCACTAGAATGGACACCGGCAGGATGGAAAAGAAAACGTGGAAGGCCAAGAAAGACCTGGCGAGACACGGTCATACAGGATCTGACGTGGGAGGAAGCCGAGGAGAATGCGGAGGACAGGGTGGGATGGAGGAACTGTGTCGCCCGATGCGCTGCAAGCGCGTGGAAGGACTAAGGTCTAAGGTTAGATCTTGAACAGTGTTATAAGATTTACTCTCAGATATACAAAACATCAGAGATGGGCACGACTAGTTAAATTGCTAATTGATTAGAATTTCAGGAGCAAATCAATTAGAATTAGCATTAGCAAAATCTTGTACGCTAGTCGATTAGAATTAGCTGTTGTCTAATCAATTAGAATCTAATCAGTTAGTTACCCACCTCTGCAGAACATGAAAGAAATATTCTTTGTGTCTGTATTCTACATGATGTTTTGCTTGTTTTTTAGCATCATTTAGCTGGCAGCCTGTGGGATCAAATTGATGACCAGTTTGATGACACAAAATTTAATATATACTATTACTTCCATCATGTAAATTTGGCAAAATAATCTTCCATGTGGGTGGATTGCAGTTAGCCCATATTACATCTCATGTGGGATGAGGGGAATGAGGACAAATTCTATCCTCATTGTGTTCTTTTTGATTCATTGAATCTTTATCCTTAACTCTGTGAACCTTGTAATCATTTAATATAGCATTTCATGCTTTCAGCAGATTCTGTTATATTTTATTTAAATAGGTACCCATCGTCTAGTGATAAAGCAAGTTTCGGAGTGGCAGTGATCTTAGACTTCGCTGGACTCCGTAGAATGGACCCGTGGATATGTAAGTTATATATTTATACTTCTCGATTTGAATAGCATATTGAAAAATGTAACGTGACAATACTACGCAGTGTGCAAACTTCTTGTCAGTAGGCCTACTATATATAATGCTCTTTCAAAAGTTTTGTTGTCATTTTCGATATTTGGGTTGTTTCTATTTTCTGTTTATTTAGAAAATATTCATAGTTTTGCTCAGGAAAGATTTGAAGATTTTCTGCTTTTGTATTTATTAGGAGCAGTGCTATAGTCCTTTTCTACAAATTATTCTTCCGTGTCATAACAAAATTAAGATATTCCTTGTGGCCACATTTGACAAGATGAAATTTATGCAACATTGCATTTTGAAGAATGTATTGCTTTGAAGAATCTGATCTTTCCATTTGCAAATAATGCAACTTCTAAAATTTTAACTGCTAGGCTTTTAAACAAGAATGCTCCACTGGACTGCCACCTATAGACAGGATGAAATTTAAAGGACACATCTTCTTTGCTGCAGAATGAAGCCCTTGCTTAGTGTTCAAAAATTAACAAAATGCCATTAAAAGTATAACTGAGATGTTGACGTTGAAAATGTGTTACCTTGAACTGCAGTAAAATGTGTATACCATCTAGGTCAGCAGTAGTACTACTAATTATAACTTATGTTTGTGTTTTTTAAAGGATTATAAACATGTATTTAGGCTACATCAGCAGTGCACAGTTGCAAAAGTATAGGTTTACACTCCTGGCGCTTAAGGGTGCTCAAGTAATTCTCTTGAAAAGTGATGCTAATCTCTTCTATTTACAATGTGACAATTAAGCTATCCGATTATATATAATCATGTTATTAAACAAATCATATTTTTAAACAACTGATGTATTTCTCTTTTGTAGATATTGAAATGAAGTATGCTTCCACACACTCCAGTTCCTCCAGCATGCTGTCCTTGGAGTGGACACGACATGCCGCTCGACTTTTGACTTGACACAATAGTTCAAGTCTGGCAGAAAGTGACACTAAACTGGATGAAACACTGGATCTAGTCAGCTGCCTCGCGAAATGACTTGAATGTACCCTGCTTTTGAACCACCACCCATGCTCGTTGTTTGTCAGTGGTGGCACAGTGGATCAGAAATACTCTTCCCCCCTCTGTTCATGACATTAATGCTGCTGTGACTATATGGTTTTCGATAGACTCCTAAAGACGCACACTTTTTGAACTGTTTGATGGCCCACGTGTTGAGCGCTTATAAGTGGCACTTTATAAATTTCTTATTACATTACATAAACATTTCTTAAAGGGCTTTCCATGTCAAACTAACGCAATCAACATGCATCACCATATCCAGTTTTATTAAACATTTGGCATTGTGATTATATGAAAAACTTCCCAAACCAAAATTTTAGATTTGTTTGGGTCGACCGGTGTCCAAGACATGGGTCAATGAACATTGCCCAAAACTGGCCATTTTCCACTGACCGGCTGATGTTCAAACTGCTGTATCTCGGCTTCTATTGCACCTAGTTTGTACTCTCAGAATTTTATCCATTTTTCCCACGCAAAATTTCAGAATGCCCACGCTGTAGCTTTAAAAATCACTGTAAACAGCTATGAGAGTGCCCACTGTGAAATTTTCATCCATTGTTATGAAGAATGAGTGCAAACTGACCTAGGTCAGTGTAACAAGGTTACAGTTGTTCAGCCAGTTAGTAGAAATTGGCCCAGTTTGGTCAATGTTCATTAACCATGTCTTGGACACTGGTCAACCAAAAAATCTAAAATTCTGGTTTATAAAGTTTTACATATTGTGTTTTATCACCATACCAAATTTAAAAAAATGAAGGTGATGACCTCCATGTCTTATCTCAAGTGTGTTGATTTGACGTGGAATGCCCCAAAAGCTAGAACCACAAAGTATACATGTTATTTTATAACGAATTAAAAAGTTTGTTCTCTAAGAATGTGTTCTATATGCAGTAATTATTATGCAATTTATGTGCAATAATCATTATGGAGCAATAGCAGGTATCATGTGGAAGGTCAAGCCATTGAAATTAAGCTGATGAAAATGTATTTCATCGTGCAATTTAATGTTTCTTATTTATTGAGGTATAAAAATTTGTAAAGTTTGTAATATGACAAGTTCTGCTTTTGGTTCCTGCCTCAGTGTGTGGGTCCGTCTTCACGTCTGTTGGTCTTTGTGTCTATCTGTCTTTGTGTCTCTGTCTGTCTTTGTGTCTATCTGTCTTTGTGTCTGTCTGTATCTCTGTTTTTCTTTGTGTCTCTGTTTGTCTTTGTGTCTCTGTTTGTCTTTGTGTCTCTGTTAGTCGTTGTTTCTCTATCTTTGTGCTTCTCTGTTAGTCGTTGTTTCTCTATCTTTGTGCTTCTCTGTTAGTCTTAACGTCGATCTGTGTCCGTGTCTGTCTTTATGTGTGTCGTGTCCCTATCTGTATTTGTGTCTAACTTTGTCTTTGTTAGTCTTTGTGTCTCTCGGTATTCGTGTCTGTCTCTCTGTTAGTCTTTCTGTCTGTCTGTCTTTGTGTCGCTCTATGTCTCTGTCTGTGTGTTTGCTATGAGTTTTAAAAAATTCTGCATTTTATTCAATTGTGCCTTATAATGACAGTATAATATTTTATAATGAATTTTCAAAATGCTTGTTATCTAATAATGTGTTCTGTATGCAGTAATTATTATGGACTTAATGTGAAGTAATCATTGTGGATTATGGAATGATCAGTAGTCAGCAATAGCTTCAAATACATTTCTTTACCTGTAGGAAATACAGTTTTATGCCTCTATCTTTAATTTGTATGCCTCTATCTATAGTTTAAAAAAAATTACTCATACCAATTCTTGTTTTCATTGACGACTTGAGATTTAAGTAAATTGTGAATATGCAGTATACATGCACTTAGCAATAATGTTTCTTGTTTATTAAAGTAAACATTTGTAATACGACTAATTAAGTTCTACTTTTGGTTCCTTGTCCAGTTTATGGTTTCATGTGCAAATTCACTAACCAATGTCAAGATATTTAAACACAGTGAAAAGTTCTGGTCAATTTACCAGAGTGATTCAGGTAACCTTTACCTGAAACATTCAGGTGAAACTGGTCAGATAAACCGTACCTGAAAACAATGGGGGACTTTTCCTGAAGTTCAGGCATTTCACCTGAACATTCGACTGTCTCATTTTGGCCTGAACTAGGTTCAGGCATTTCACCTGAACCTCTCCACCTGAACTAGTTCAGGCATTTCACCTGAACCTCCACCTGAACTAGTTCAGGCATTTCACCTGAACCTCCACCTGAACCAGTTCAGGCATTTCACCTGAACCTCCTACCTGACCGGATCAGGTGAAATACCTGAACTTCAGGCATTTCACCTGAACGTTCGACTGTCTCATTTTGGCCTGAACTAGTTCAGGTGGAATACCTGAAATTTCAGGCATGTCACCTGAACTTTTCTAAGTGTGTAGAAGTTGAGTATACAATAGACTGCATTATACCAAACGAAAGGTGGGAACTGTTCGAAATAATTTTTCTCGAAGCCAACGGCCTTTGTTGGCATAAAAATACTGTAAAACACTCTAAACTACTATTGCCTTACACCAAACAACTTTTGTAAGACTCTGCAGGTCAATCTTGCGGACAGTTGTAGTAATTGTTTGGAAGATCTTGCAGCTTTTTGCATCTACATCTATCTTGCCCTACTTTAATTGGTAATTCGGTCATAACTGGCGATTAACGGGGGTTTCCTGCTTAACGACGTTGGTTAACAACGATAGGATATAGCCTTGTACTTCTCCTTATCCACGCTGACGCTAACTGTGTATAAAATAAGGGAGCGGCGAATTCACCCTAGATTTCGACCTTGGTAACAAAAACCCTAGCCATGTCCTATTTTAAATTATCTCCTTATTGAGTTTGTAAGTTTGTCTTAAAGGTATTTTTAGGTTATAAGATATTTTTCTCTCCAGTTCATTCATTCATTCATTCATTCATTCATTCATTCATTCAGAGCATTTATATAGCGCCTCTTCAAGAAACAACTCAGGAACGCTCCCGGCCCAGCCACGAATAAAGAAAAAGAGTTGAGGGAGTTGTAGAACCATGCCGGATGGGTCCCAAGTAAAAAGCGGAGCTTAAGTGGGAGGTCATTCCAGATGGAAGGTCCCACAACCGAAAAAGCACGGCGCTGCTTCATAGCCAAGAGAGCCCGTTATGAAGATTGTTCGCAATAGTGCCTACCTCTCTTCCTCTGTTAAACGGAGACTGAAATAACTATTTCTAAATTGGTCAACATTCGGAATAGTCCATGAAGTGCTGTGAACACCTTCCACCCGAGTGAGCAGCAAGGTGGCATCATTTCTTCAAATTACGTCTTGCCTTGCAGCTGATCTATTTGTGACACAGTATGCCTGATTATTTAACTCGGGACATATTTATATTTTCACCCATATTATTACATCCACAGATATATCCTTTCGGATATTCTCTCCTTCAAATCAGTTTTGCCTTATTGTTATGGTTTTACAGTATCATTTGTTGCAACGGACATCCCTTCAGTAAATCTCTCACTATCTGGGTTTTCAACAGAAGCACCTGACAGTACAGACATTCCAATTGACATTTCAAACGTTACACATCATTGCATTCAAATTTACCTCATCAAAGGATTTGTCCAAATCATGATCGCTATCAAAAAATCTGATTTCTATTAATTTACTTGTCTAGTTTCAAGATTAAACGCAATTTGTAGCATAATTATTGTATTGTATTATATTGTATTTGATCATTTATAAAGCGCTTCTCATAGCATAAGCCTTCAGAAGCGTTCCCAGTGCGAGGTACTCCGAGAAAAAAGGAAGGTTTTAAGGTGAGAGAAAGATGTAGAGATGCTTCCAGAGAGGATTGTAGAGCATAGAGAAGGAGGAAGTGCATTCCATAGAGATTAGAGAGGAACCTATGCACACAAAGGATCTGGATTATGTCATATATATATATATCATAGACAGAACGCATTTAAAAGGCGTCTAAAGACAATAACCAAGCAATAACCAAGATTTGGCGAAATCTTGGGACTCCCAGAGCGGTTAACGTCGAAATAACACGAATGGGACAGTAGAACATCAACCGAAATCTTTTCACATTGTATGGTTATACCAAGCCAGTCTCAAGACCTGGCCAATAGACATATCCTGAGTGGCCGAGTGGGTTGGTGCCCGCTCTCCGCGCCGGCGCCCCGGGTTTGCTTCCCGGTCGGGTCGGTTTATCAGAGATTAATTTCTCGGATCTTTACTGCGGGTGGCTCGGTCGCATTATAAACGTGGAGTACAATACAACACACAACACAACACAATACACTGGGGCGCGGTGGTTTGGAGGTATGTTCGGTGCCTTGCAGCTGGAGGGTTGCGGGTTCGAATCCACCTCAAAGCCGTCGCGTAGGGACCCTGGGCAAGTCCTTCACTCGCAATTGCTCATGCGCTTCGGCGTGAAACTCCGACTACAGCAGTAGTCGGGAGCGCCTCTGAATAGGAAATCTGGTAGAGGCGCTATAACAAGTGTTCAAATACAATACAATACAATATCCCTGAGTCCTATATGTAAGTAATTTCTATCTAACGACGCTCTGTCATAAAGAAGAAGATTGGCTTCGCCCTGATATTCGCATTTCTACGTGACTGTTCGCTTATGGCAACACCGTGCCATAACAGAGATGATTTGTGTCGCCCTCCTCTTTTCTCCAGGATTGGGACTGGCACTCTTAAAGTGTTAAACATTTATAGTGAACAAATACATCAAATCTAGCTGATAGAATTCTTACTTATAGCCGTCTCACCTTTCGATTTAAAGGTGTTATAATGTTCCTGTAGTCAACGACACTGAATACGGTTAACCGTTATTAACTATTGAGTCCTATAAAAATAGTTAAGCGTTACCCCTCGTTCACACACATCTTGTTGGTTAATTTATTTATTTATCACGCACTTGATCCACCTGGATAGCATTGTATGTATGTATGTATGTATGTATGAGCACTTGTCATAGCGCCCATTCAAGATTTCTACTCAGAGGCGCTCCCGACTACATCGGACACTGAATCTGAGTTTCACGCCGAAGCGCATGAGCAATTGCGAGTGAAGGACTTGCCCAGGGTCCCTACGCGACGGCTTGAGGTGGATTCGAACCGTGCCGCCAGAGCATTGCCTTTGCTGTGACCCGCACGGAAGCATATCGACCAGTCTCTCACTTTTGCACTATCGAAGTTTAAGCTCAAAGGCGTAACTCCGTCCAACAAAGTATTTTTGATCAATTTCCTCCTTCCTTCCGTTCCCTTCCATTCCCTTTCCCTCTCCCTCCTCCATCCTTCCACTTCCACATCACACGAATTTATGATGTTTTGTAAACCAGTTTAAGATCACTTACGAATAGCAAAACACATGTCAACTATTATTATTAATCCAATATTTAACGACATCCTGTAGCTACAAAGGCTGTTGACGTCTTTAAGTTTTTGGTGTATTTCAGTTCATTTTATTATAATGTTCTCATAAGTTTTCTTTCTCTTTTCTCGTCTTTGATTCCGTTTCTGATAGGATGTTGACGTATTTAAAGTTTCTGACGGATTAAGTTCATTTTCGTATACTGTCTGTCATCAGTTTGCTTTCTCTCTTCTTGGCTTGGATTCCATTTCTGACAGGATGCTGTGATTTGACAGGTGATTGTTGTCGATCTCTAATTCATATAAGTCATTATTATACTGTTTTCTAACCGATTCCTGCTTTCCCTTATAGGCAAATATAACGTTTAAAAAAGGTGTGTAATTGTTTTTCGGCAGGGCAAAATACAGCAAAGTTTAACGACATCTTTTGGCTGCCATGGCCGATGACGTCGACTCATCTTACCTATTTCGATTTCAGGTTTTTTCTCATTTCAGTTCCTTTATTTAATCCAATATTTAACGACATCTTATAGCTACAAAGGCTGTTGACGTCTTTAAAGTGTTTGATGTATTTCAGATCATTTTCTTGTAAAGTTCTCATAAGTTTTCTTTCTCTTTTCTCGTCTTTGATTCCGTTTCTGATAGGATGTTGACGTATTTAAAGTTTCTGACGGATTAAGTTCATTTTCGTATACTGTCTGTCATCAGTTTGCTTTCTCTCTTCTTGGCTTGGATTCCATTTCTGACAGGATGCTGTGACAGGTGATTGTTGTCGATCTCTTATTCATATAAAGTCATTATATACTGTTTTCTCATCAATCTTATTAACAATATTTTATAGAATATCACATTCATCTATCTTACGAATAGCAAAACACATGTCAACACTCTGTTTCACAGTATATATGTAACTTTGATGAAACACCTTTCAAAGGTGTCTAGAGATAGTATAAAACTTGGAACGATCCGGCGTTATTTAGTTTTAAATGACGGGCAATTCCTCTGTTGACTTTTCTCTGTGGGAACCATTCCATCCTTCCTCCATGCCTTCACGCATTCCATTTCTCCTTTCTTTTTTGACCAAAAATAAAAGGTGACTTTGGACACCTTTAAAAGGTATCACGAAAAAACACCCAAACGATCAACTTCTTTAACGACGCCAAAACTACGCCACTGCACATCAGAGGCCCTAGTGCCAAGTAGTGCCAGTCCCAAGCCTGTCTGAAGAAGGAGGGTGACGCTATATTTGTTTTACCACAGTGTCGCTAAACTGAAACTACTACTAACGACACCAAAAGTACAGTTTACAATATCTATGATACATGTATTATGATGAGATGGTATTTTATACCATCGCTAAACATTTTGCAACAATTGTCAGAAACAAATATTTTAAATGTAAAAAAATCATGACGAACAATCTTAGTGTTCGTGAAATTCTTAGCTAGTTATTAAAATTTTAAAATAGCTTTAATTACAAGTTTAGAACATATATAAAATAATGATTTGATATTCCAATTCTACCTTTAAATTTTCAAGGAGTTTTCAGTCAATAATGGTTATAACCATACTATTAAATAACATGAAACGTTCCATGGAGTAAAACGACCAACATTAAACGTGATTTTGTTCATATAGCATGAGCTGAAAGCATTTTAAAGGTGTCTAAAAAGGTGCAGCAATAACGAAAGCGAAATTTTTGGGGCTGCGATAGCGGTTGATGTCGTAACACCCACAACTCGGGGAGTAGAACGTCAACTGAAATCTTTTTTAATACTACCGTTTTACAATTTCAGTCTCAGGACCAAGCCAATCGACATATCCCCCGACTCCATTAGGTAATTTCTATTTAACAAACGCTCTGTCATTGCGAAGACGATTGTACATTTCATCCCGACTTCACAATGGCACCACACGAATACAACATTGAGTAGCTCCAGTAAAGGTCAAAAAATTCTTTCCAATGTTGGAAAAGCCTTCGAAGTCATATAACATAGAAACGTTGAATAGTAAAAATGAAATTACACTTTAAGTTTCGACACCTCTAAAACGTAAGTAACAGGAACTAGATATTTGTCACATTGCGTTGTTAATTTGAAATCCCTGAGCGGCTAATGTACGGTCGACAACGGCTCTGGCAGACGCCAGCCATAAGATGTTAATCAATGGAAACCATAGTAACTTGTAATTAATTGTCATTATCCTTTAGTTTGTCGCTATTGGCGTCAACGGCCTTTGATGACACACGATGTCGTTAAACTGTTGAAGCAACACCAAACCATTTACCTAGAGTCATACTTCTGTTTCACATTTCCACGCCTAGCATTGGCATTTTTATGTCACTCTGGACGCGTGAAAATTTCTGTAATGATGATGATGATGATGATGATGATGATGATGATGATGATGATGATGATGATGATGATGATGATGATGATGATGATGATGATGATGATGATGATGATGATGATGATGATGATGATGATGATGATGATGATGATGATGATGATGATGATGATGATGATGATGATGATGATGATGATGATGATGATGATGATGATGATGATGATGATGATGATGATGATGATGATGATGATGATGATGATGATGATGATGATGATGATGATGATGATGATGATGATGATGATGATGATGATAACAATAATAATAACAATAATTATACTTATCGTGCCTATGCCTCTGTTGGACCTTTGCTATGGAATGACCTCCCTGTTTTAACTCGTGCTGTGATGTTATCTGGGGCACCACTTTTTCTGCTCGTTCTCTTAATTAAAACTTTTCTTTTTTCGAGGGGCCCATCGCACTGGAAGCGCTTCTGATTAGGTTGTACTGCGAGAGGCGCTTTATAAGTCCGTAAATAGAATAGAATAGAATTATGATAATAGCAATATATTATAATAAGTAAGTAAGTATGTAATAAAAATGCTAAAAAAATAATAACCACCTTCTCCGTTGACAAAACTACTGATGTAAATTTACCAGTAAAATGTTATTGTGGTAAAAAAATCCGGATTCTTATTTGTTTACTTTAGTAAGTAGTATTATTTTAGAGGCGCAGTAAACAGATAATGTTGCAGTGTAGCTGACTTTTACAATAGTAGAATGTTATTACTTGCAAATTGTTGGGTTCATTCATAGTTTGATCAACTCTGCACAAAATGGTGCACACAAAAATAGTTTCATTTTGAAAGAACTAACCAAGTAGTATTTCAACACAACTCATCAATCATCCTACATTATTTGTCACGAGTTGAAATGCTACACGTATAGGCATGAATAAGTTAGACGAAAGACAGGGAACCAACATAATAAGTTAGACGAAAGACAGAGAACAGCATAAAAATTTCGTCTTAACCGAATTTCGTATTGACTATTTGACAGCAGTAAATGACAGCATACCATGGCTGCATGATATTGGCCTGAATGAAAACCCTGCATTCCCGTTGATATATCCTCCTCATACCTCATCTAGTTCTCTCACTCTACTATTTAGGATCAAAAGTCTTCGACGAAATTCAGTTATGGATGGCAGACAACGGATTGCTCTTAAACCCATTCAAAACTCAAAAACTGAATTAATTTAATTCTTTGGATTCTATCTACCTGGGCTCTTCTGTCATACAAAGCAGCTTTTCAACCCACAATTTGGACAGTCTGTTTGACTCAAACCTTGCATTTTCGTGAATACATTAATTCAAAATGCAGGTATCCCCGCTTCCACATCCGTGATATCTGCAGGATTATACGCTACATTCCTTTTTTCTGTTCTGATTTATGTTTGGCTAATGCCCTGGTCTCCAGTCGTCTCGACTACATGCAATTTGGTTCTTGTCGGCATTTTTAAAGCAAATTTTGGATGAAGCTTTGTGGAGTCTAAAATACCTTGGCCAGAGCAGTCTTCAAACTTCCAAAATACGAACATAATTATATCACCGATACTTAAATCACTAATTTGGCTATCCATAGAAAGTGAATAATTTCAATACTGGACTAATTGTGTGCAGGACTCTGCCTTTCAGTCAATCTCATTACCTTCAGTGTTTGCTGACTACAAAGACCTCTCTGTACTCAGCCAGGTCTCCTGCCTTTCTCAATCGGAATGTATGCATTAGCTATAAATACAAGTAAAGTATGCATCCGTAAATCCGTACGGCGAAACTCCGCCACTGATCGTACTCTGTCAGTGCCAGTCCAAAGCCTGGATAAAGGAGGAGGGCGACGCTAATGGTCCTTGTTTCCATACAGTGTCGTTAAACTGAAACTACTGCTGTCCGTTTGCAGCGCCGTGCTTATAATTATCTGCTACCACTTTGTGAATAAAGCTGACACCGTCAGCCAGTGGTGAATATTGTAGCTGATAGTGACAATATTTATTATGATGTGTAATCAGTGCAAGACAATTTGAAGCATATTGCATATTTTACCATCTTTTAACCACGGTCAAATATGATGCGGAGTTTTAACCGCTAAAAATCATTTTTACATCACTCTACAAAACCATTTTAGGCTAATTTATTTATCGCTTTGGTTCGCACAACCTCTTATCTTCTCACCATGAAAACCCAGATCGTGTGGGCCAACGACATTGTCTTTGCTGCCAGGAAGCACGCCGACCAGTCTCTCTCTTCTTCGGGGTTTGAGCTGAGAGGTGTAACTTTCTCCCTTAAAGTGTTGCTGACCAATCCCCACCTTCCTTCCCTTCCTTCTTTCCTTCCATTCCCCCCCTCTACCTCCCCCATCCCTCCGCTTCCCCTATAATATACGAATTTAGGATTTTCCTGCCAGTTTAAGGACACTCGTAGATAACATAATTATCTTTACATTCTGTTTCACACCCTGCCACTTTTTTCGTTGTTTTCTTTCAGCAATTATTTTTTTTATTATTTGTCCGTAGTTTAACGTCGTCGTATGACATCAAAGGCCGTTGACGACAATACAGAAAATATACAATACAATCAGAACAAGAAACTTATAGCATCCGAACAACACCATTAAAGGTGTCGAAACAGAGCTTTACAATTTCACTAATATTTGATATTTTTGCAGCATAAAGTATTTAATCTCATATTGTCTGTGATCATTATGTCCTGACAAATTTCATTAACTAACAAAGCATACATGTATTATAATTGATTAAGGTATTCCTTTAGACTGTTCATGTACATTAACCAAGCCATACCATTATGCAATATTGAAGAACTAAAATTGAATGATAGTAATATTGTAATATGAATATTCATTAACCAATAAGTAATGTTTATAATTTTCTAACATCGGGTTCTTATTATTATGACATAACATAATTATTTTAAACAAAAATCAACAGTCGAAAATAAGTCGTCCATGGATATTTCAGCAAACAACATTGCAACACAGTACTGCAATAATTATTATGCAACACAGCAGGCACTCCGATACAGCAGCCAAACCAAACCATTTGTAATATATAATACTGAAGAACCAAAGTTAAATAATAGTAACCAGCATTGCAACCAACATTAATAATATTAATAATTTTCCAACATCAGAATTTTATTATAAATGTTATATGATATAACATATTTAAAAATTAACAATTGAAAAGATGTTATCTATGAGTGTTTTAGTAACCAAAATGTACACATACAACCTAAATTAAACTATAATAATCCAGTTACAACTTGTGAATCACAATAATGCATTATTTATTTCAAAAATATAAAAGTGTATTAATAAAAGACTAATTAAATATTTATAGTTATAACTAAGAAATAAAACTATTCACAGGAACAAACTTAAAATATCCAATTAAAATTTTTTTCCTTTATTGATTATCTTAACTAACCTATAAACTTCATTTTGAAATAAATTTACCGTCATAAGGGTTTTAATGGAAATTTCGTGGTTATATAATTGACATTTATTTCTAAGTAATTCTGAAATATCTTCTTTTACACAGTCAATCAAGAGGTGATGAATTGTCTCCTTGACTTGACAGGTATCACATAGACCGTTAGAATGCCTTTTTATAACGAATAGTCTTTGATTAGTATTGGCCACTCCTAGACGTAATCTAGAAATTTGGACTTCCTTATGCCTATAAGGTTCGAAATATTTTATATCTGTAATTAAACGCAATTTCACGAATATGTAGTTTTGATTAAACACGTTTTAAAGGTGTCTAAAGAAGGTAGGCTATAACATTTGGATGTTCTGGCGAAGGCTTGCGATTGCCAAGACTGTTTAAGCCGAAATACTCTTTGTATAATATTTAGCTCTAAATGACGATTCATTCATTCATTCATAAATTTATATAGCGCCCCTTCCAGAGGACTACTCAGAAGGGCTCGACGATGGAAGCCCCTGTTGTCGTTATTAGTGATTCTCATTCCTCTTCTTCCCCGTTCTTTCTCTCCTTCATTCGATCTTCTCATTTTTTTGAAAGAGTTGACTTTGGACACCTTTAAAACGGTTAACTTTAAAGTTATATATATTTTTATACGCCAAGCGTAAAATGCATGTTATCTAAATCTAATCGATTTTGCATGGTAACGGTGCGAGCAAACGGGACCAAGAGCAATCCAGCAGAACGAAGAAAGCGACTGCC
>JACEVL010000546.1:280000-290000 GCA_020284085.1 Aporrectodea caliginosa | reverse complement strand
GCCCCTGCAGACGATGGTGGCAGTACTCCCGCTGCCTCTCTGCCTCCTTAGCTAAGCCTCCTTCCTCATCACCCTCCGTACTGAACGCCTTTCCTTCTCCTGCCGCTGAATCCCACTGGCAAGTAAACATTGGCGGCGGCGGCGTCTGCGGCGGCGTCGGGCGCTCCGACCGACGCCCCGGCCGAGGCAGCGGCGGCGCTTGAGCATCCCAAACCATCGCCCGCATCAGCTGCAACACGATCGCCCCCTCCAACCCTCCATGCTTAACGACGACCGCGTTTATTGCATCGATTATGGTAAGATTCAACGCCGCAATCACTGGAATCGTTCATTGCACGGGACACAGTGGTGGCCGATCGGTTAGAGAGATCGACTTGAAACGCGGAGAGCATGGGTTCGAACCACGTCCAACCCAGAAGCGTTTACTGCGTAGGAAGCCAGAGCAAGTCCTTCATTCACAACTGGAAAATGGTCAGCGCCATCGACCGATACCTGTTCACTGCTGCAGTGCTGCTATACACGTCATACTGGATCCTTTAATTAAGAAGAGTGGATTTTTATAAAGCGACACTGTATTGGAGATTGGAATAGCGCGTGCCCTGATCCTACCAAATGTGTTGTCTATCTAAATACAAACATATATATATATATATATATATATATATATATATATATATATATATATATATATATATATATATATATATGGGCAGTATATACCAGGGATGGGCAGTAATTGAAATTACGTAAAATTGAAATTGCGCAATTTGTAATTTGTTATTTTGTAATTCAATTACATTTCCCATGTATTTTGCAATTTGAAATTACATTTCATGTCCCAAAGCAATTTGTAATTTGTAATTCAATTACATTTTTACAAGTAATTTGCCCATCCCTGATACATACATACATACATACATACATACATACATACATACATACATACATACATACATACATACATACATACATATTTTCCAAATAAGACTTAAGTTGGACCTATAAAACCCTCACAACGAGCTCTCCTACCTACTTTCAACCACGATAATCACCATACGTCCCTCCTCGCAGTCTGCGATCTTCCGCTATGAGTCTTTCGGTTGAGCTTCGATGTAGCACTGTCATGGGCTCCAGTGGAGGCGCCAGGATTTCAGGCTTCGGGGGGGCTAAAGCTCCAAGCCCTTCCCTTTTGTTCCCTCCTCCCTGTGATTTGCAGTGATTTCACACTTTTTGAGGGGGCTGAGCCGCAGTTAGGAATAAGCCCCCCTATCTCCCTCTGGCGCCGCCACTTATGGGCTCTGGTTCAATCCCTGTTGCTGTCCCCAAGGAATGTTTGTTCGATGCCTGAACTCTATCGTTTCTTTTATATTATAACGCCTCAAAACTCCATATTTCTCATTGGCTGTCAAACATCTGGATATCTAACGGGATATCTTCACTTGGCGAATGACTATAACTGAGTCTGCGCCTCCGATTTGCGTTTCTGATTGCGACTGCGCACGTTAAAAAGATTTGTAAAAACAACAACAATAATAAGAACAGCAGCAGCAGCAGCAACAGCAGCAGCAGCAACAACAACAATAACACAGACACGCAAGTCTACAAGCATATATCTATACATACATACATATATACATACATTATGTACATATATATATGTATATATACATATATATGCATATATATGTATATATATATTTGAGTGGGTGCATATATATATATATTCATATAGCTATGAGTATAATATATGCATATTTGGTGCATGTATTTGGCATGTGGCCAAAGGATGCAGCCGACACAACACAGAAACGGCGCTATATAAATTCATGCACGATCTCGTACAGTTTGGCGCATCATAAATTCCCTTTCCTGTGCCGTGTAGATTTCGACTGCAGGACGACGATGCTGACGGATACAGCAGCTGAGGCGTCTCCATGGACAACGGACATATACATCGGATGCGGCGCGGTTTGGTTCAGTTTCGGTTCAGGTAAAGCTTAGGTTTAAGTTCTTTCACTTTGAAACTGAAAGTTAAGTCGACTTGAGGATTTTTAAAAGGCGCTACTGAAATGTAATTACGTAAGTGTGTATGGATGTTTGTATTGTATGTATTCATGTGTGAAAATATGTATGTACGTATGTTTGCATGTAATACTTTATATACATGTTGTTGGGTTACAAACGGATATAAATTATGTCCAATTATCCGTGTGTACCCTAATGATGTGTGTGTGTGTATGTGTGTGTACGTGTGTGTGTATGTGTGTATACGTGTGTGCATGTGTGTGTGTGTGTGTGTGTGTGTGTGTGTGTGTGTGTGTGTGTGTGTGTGTGTGTGTGTGCATGTGTGTGTGTGTGTGCATGTGTGTGTGTATGTGTGTGTATGTGTGTGTATGTGTGTTTGCGTGTGTTATTGTCTCTTCATTGTTGCATGGTTATGCAAGTATGTCCTTTTGCCTTCAGTCCCACAGGTAAACGCTCAGGTAAATCGTGCACAGGTAATGTCAGTGACGGGACATTACAGGCACGGTAAAACAGGATATCACCAAATCAGTGGTTGCTAAACATTTTTAGAGCAAGTCATCTCTACTAAAAAGTCGTTAAGTCAACGGCACCTGGCTCTAATTTCATTGATTAATTAGTTCATTATTTTACTGACGAGCAACTTTCTTTAATTGCTACCATAATTCTAACTGTTTCAGCAATGCTATTTGTTTTTCGGGAACCAGCCACTTCATAGGCGCTCAGTCAGAGCAGAATTGATAGGCAGGTGGGGTCAGAATCGGGTCCAGGTCAAGGCCCAAAGGGAGGTCAGGAAGGCAGACGGCTGCGATGGATGGTGTTTAGAACTGGAGCAGCGAGATAGAGATAAGGAGAAGAGGTGGAATCAGGGATGGATTTGTGGAAGAGGGATGTTTGCGGTTTCCAGTGAAGGATCCCGAGATAAGGAGTGGCCAGGGATCGTGAGGTGGTGGATGGAAGGATCCGCCAGATGACGTCTTTGTACCAGCCAATGACGTAGTAGTTGTCTGATGTGATTGGAAAGCCATGTTTCGGCGATTGTGGAATTTGCGAAGAGGCGCTATAAAAACGCTCATATACATACACACTTAGAGAAATAAAAGAACACGCATTTCAAATAAAAAAGAACAAGATTTTCAAAATGGAGATTTGATTTTTTAGAAAAAGAACAAGATTTTCATAAACAAGTATTCAGAAAATAATAAAGACAAGAATTTGATAAATAGATGTAAGATTTTCCTAAATTAGAACAAGATTTTAAGAAATTAGAACAAGATTTTCATAAATGAAATCATGAGTTTCATAAACTAGAACAAGATTTTCAGAAATAAAGACTCGTTTTTCATAAATTAGAACAAGATTTTCAGAAATAAAGACATGATTTTCACAAATTAGAACAAGATTTTCAGAAATAAAGACAAGATTTTCATAAAATAGAACAAGATTTTCATAAATAAAAACAACATTTTCATAAATTAGAACAAGATCTTCATAAATAAAGACAAAATGTTCGTAAATTAGAAAAAGATTTTCATAAATAAAGACAAAAATAATGTTCGTAAATTAGATAAAGATTTTCATAAATAAAAAGACAAGAATTCGATAAATAAATGGAAGATTTTCATAAACGAGGACAATACTTTTAAAAGTGAACCTGCAATTCTTCAACATAATGGTCAAATGAACTGTGTTTTTGTAAAGAACTGCAAAACTTTAACACCCCTGAATATAACACACAAAACATCTGCATTTTCGACAAAGCACCGGATTCCAGTCAATAGGAATTATCGGGCATAAACCTTTCGTTCAGCGCTCCCCGTTCGTTCCAATTCCACCGTTTCCTTTTTGGATCGGATTCTTTTTTCAACCACGGCAGAGCAGCCGCAGTCGACCTCGGCCTGACGTGCCTGGCTTTCAAAGGGCAGATCAGCGCTAAAACGGTCATCGATCGGCGAATAGGAACCAGAAAGAAATCACTTCAAACGAGAACTTGAACATCTGCAATCTCCGGCGTTTCTCAACTCCCGTGATTAGACCAACCGAGCGAAGCCGGGGTCTTATCTCTCTCCGACCAGACCCACGCGGCGGCGGCGGCGGCGCTGCAAACAGCACACGTCCTTTACGAGCAATTACGAGGTCGATTGTCGGTTCACTTCACGCGAGACCGTAAAGCAGTCGAGCTGTGATTGCCAACCGATACACCCCCTCCTTGTTCTCCTTTTCCTTGGGGTATATCGTGTTTGCTGTGGGTTACACGAAATGGTGGCTGCTCTCGCAGATGTATTACGCTGTTAATTAATTGCGATAGAACACGAAACGAGATATGGCAGACGGAATATTATGCGGTGTTCGTTTGAACAAGAAACAACACGCACTCATTGCTAATTAATATTGAACAGCGAGACATGGAGAACAGACGAGAACACAACAGAACACAACAGAACTATAAAAGAACATAATATAGCAAAAGTAACACAAACTATAAACGCAACAGAAAGTAACAAAGCATTAAGTGAGTGAGTGATCAAGTGAGCGTGTGAGAGTGAGTGAGTGAATGAGCGAGCTAGCGATTAAGTGAGAGAGTGATTAAGTGTGTGAGTAACTAAGTGTTTGAATGACTGAGTGATTTAGTGAGTGATTAAGTGAGTGCGTGAGTGACTGAGCTAGCGAGTGAATGAGTAAGTGAAATTAAGTGAGTGAGTGAATGAGCGAGTGAGTGAGTGAGTTAGCTATTACATGAGTGATCGCGTGAGTGATTATTTTAGCGATTAAGTGTGTGAGTGATAAAGTGAGAGTGATTAAGTGAGAGAGTGATTAAGTGAGAGAGTGATTAAGTGAGAGAGTGATTAAGTGAGAGAGTGATTAAGTGTGTGAGTGATTAATTGTGTGAGTGATTAAGTGAGAGAGTGATTAAGTGAGAGAGTGATTAAGTGAGAGAGTGATTAAGTGAGAGAGTGATTAAGTGAGAGAGTGATTAAGTGAGAGAGTGAATGAGAGCTAGTGAATAAATCGTCCTGTTTCCTTTTGACCTCCTATAGTGACCACAGACAACTGACCGGATGGTCACTCAGTCTGTCCACTGCCTACTGACCATATTAGTCAACTGCCTGACCTCTGACCTCAAATCCCGAGATCGATGCACGCATTGACCTCTGACCTTGCCATTAGTTCTCGACTAAACGTGCGCACCATAAATGTCACGACTCCATCTGACGTAATTAATCGCGGACCCGGTGACGTCAGCCGCTTTCGATCTATTTTTAGCAACGCATGTCGTGTCCCTTATCGTCCTCTGTTGGGTGGGTGAGTGGGTGGGATGGGGTGGGGTGGCGGGAGTGGAGGAGAGGAGGGAAAGCGGGAAACGCCTTCCAACGACCTAGACTTCCTTCCAGCTGATCCAATTCCGGCGCACGTAGTCGCCTCGGGTCAGGGTAAGGGATCATCGCAACGGATGCTATAAGATATCGTAATCGTGTTTAGGAACTGTAGGCGTAATTGTAAATTCTAGTCGAAACTGTAATATGTGTAATTCTAAACGTTAGTCGTCATTTTAGAGTGTAATCGCATCTGTGAATTGTAATCGGATTGTAACTCGATTGTAATCGTAATTATCAGTTGTAATTTGTAATGTTTGATCGTGGTTGTATGATCTGTGAATGTGATTGCAATCTGTATTTTGTCATCTTTGTTTATCTGATATGGAGCGTCGTGTTTTGTATGGATCCGAATCGTGGGCTACCAGGAAGGAAAAAATCAAGCGATTGGAACCTTTGAAACGTGGATTTGGAGCCTTCGAAATGTGGATTTGGAGCCTTTGAAATGTAGATTTGGAGCCTTTGAAATGAAATGTGGATTTCGATCCTTCAAAATGTGGATTTGGCGGAGTATGGAAAAATTAATTGTACTGATCACAAATAAACGAGGAGGCACTGAAAAGAACTGGGGGAAGAAAGGTCTACAGAATGAACAGGGTGGCTCAATAAAAAATATCCCACCGGACCAAATGCAATTTCTCCGCAAACTAATTGAGATTTTCTACCAAAATTGCAGAGTTTACAGAGGAAAGATTTGTCAGCAATCCTAAAAACTTCACTTGGATGTTTTTTTATTGAGCCACCCTGAATGATAGGTAAAATAAGAGTCGACTGAGAAAATGGATCGGTCAGAATGGAAGGGAGGAGGACAAGAGGAAGAGGAAGAGGAAGACAGATGCTGTTGGACTGGATGATGATGATGATGGATGGATGGCTACAGGAAGCTTAAGTAAGGAGTTCAGTAGAGAGAGGAGTAGAGCCATGGGAACCTGTCTGAAGGCAAAGAACTGGAAACAGAAGACAAGTTTTCTTTTTATAACTGTTATGTGTTTTTAATATTATTGTAACTTTGTAAATGTTATTGTAATTGGAGTGGCAGTAGTAGTTGTAATTAGGTAATAAAACTGTACTTCTAATAATTATTGTAATAAGGACATGTAGCTAAGGTAGGCATATATTTTGGGTAGAAATTCTTCAGTTCAAGAGTTGTGCATTTGTGGAATGGTTTGGATGATAGTGGGCTACTGTCTCAGTGGACATTGTCACGGCTTTTAAGATTAAGCTTGGAAGTGTCGGTTATTAAGCGTATCGGGTTAATTTGCATCGGTTATTACACAGAATACACTCACGTCATCTGAACCACTTTGTCAAGTTATACTGTACGATTTTATGTCATGTTAAATGGTATATTATGCCTTGTTAAATTTTATATTATGCAATGTTATGTTATGCAAGGTTATGTTAGGTTATATGTTACATTATGTCAAGCAATGGAATGTTATGTTAAATAGTATGTTATGCTGTGCAATGCTATGTTAAGTGCGATGTTAAGCAATATTTTGTTATATAAATGTCAACAATAATAACGACAACAACAACAACAACAGCAGCAGCAGCAGTAGTCGTAGTAGTGGTAGTGGTAGCGGTAGCAGTAGCAGTAGCAGTAGCAGTAGCAGTAGCAGTAGCAGTAGCAGTAGCAGTAGTAGTACTTCTTGTTGTTGTAGTAGCAGTAATAATAATAATAATAATAATAATAATAATAATAATAATAATAATAATAATAATAATAATAATAATAATAATAATAATAATAATCAGCTAAAACGAATAGCCGATTACCAGACGTGGTGTATATAGACACCTTTCATTCGGCTTACATAGAACCTATAATTATATCCTACAAAATTCTGTTCAGTAACTGTTATTAAAATCCGATATAAGAGAAAACTATAATGTTGAGAGGAACGAACGAAATCAAATGAAGAATGAACAAATATTTAATTACTTTTGGTTAAAGCCATAGTAGACAGAGGATGTCGTTAAACTTTTGGAATACATAAATAAGTTCAATTATAGTGAATGTTGTTGCGTTCTACTTAGGCGAAGTTCTTGGTAACCATAACATGTTGTTAAATACTATAACTACGGCTCGTAAGCATATTATAAATTAAGACACCACTCAGTTGCTTAATTCAGACGTATAAAACGGTAATTAACTCAGCTATACTCCGCCACTGCTCGCACTCCTGGCAGTGCCAGTCCCAAGCCTGGAGAAAAGAGGAGGATGACGCACATCATCTATGTCACTACGTTTATTGTCAGGATACTTTATACTTTTAACTGTGTTTAGCCTATAAGATGTCTGTACACCAAAGTGCTTAGCAATTGGTCAATAAAGAATATACTTACTTACTTACTAACTTACTAACTTACTACTTACTTACTTACTTACTTACTTACTTACTTACTTACTTACTTACTTACTTACTTACTTACTTACTTAATTACTTAATTACTTACACAGTGTCGTTAAACAGCAACAACTATATTTGATGCATGATAATAATATATCATGATGATCACAGTAGATTTTGACACACGATGTCATTAAATTGAAGATTAATAAATAATCGCTTTAATTTTTCAACGTATAATAAGTATCTAATAGGCTATCATAATTATGATTAGAATTATATGCATTGTGCATTTGTGGCCGAAGTTGTTTTTTCCACTTTGAAGATTTCTTGTATGGGACAATTTCTGCGGAATATTGTTTAATTTGAATCAAATCATTTTATCATAGACATTGTTTCATAGACAGTGTCAGTTTAACTCAGTTACTTTATGTCGTTAAACAAGGAATAATTAGTTATATTGAAAGACTCTATTTTATAATTTACAGCGAAAGACGTTTATTGTTAGAATGTTGTACTCGTATTGACATTAACTGTTGATTGTTGTTAAGATGTATGTACACCAGAGTGCGGATATGCAATTGGTTTTATTAAAGAATATACTTACTTACTTACTTATTTTGACACCTTTGAATATAGTGTCTCGGACTCTATAAGTTCCCTTTTCCTTTGCACTGTATTTTTTCTGAATTGCCGTCAACGGCCTTTGATGTCACAAGACGACTTTGAACTTTGGAATAATAATAAAATTCATGGTAACGGTGAGAACTGTTCAAAATAATTAGACACCTCTTTTAAGTGTACTGCTCGATCTATAAGATAAACAGATATCAAAGCACCAAATCTGTCTCGAATGATCGGCTTTCTTTTATCATCAACTCTATATCATAATAAATGATAAAAAAAATAATTGTCATATTCACTGTTTGAATTTATTTCTATAATAATGCTTGATTTTATTGATTGACAACTTCCTGAAAATTCAAAAGTAGAATAGGAACTTCATGTCAAAATGACTTGTCTTATAAATTTGCAAAAAAGAATTTGAAATAAATAGATTAAGAACCAAATGTACATTAGGAATGATCATCAAGACCATTTTTTAAATGTCTTGTGTATGAAAGTTGCTGCTAAATATTGTTGAATTTGCCAAGGCCGTATTTAGGGGGGTGTTTTGGGTGTTCAAACACCCCCCGAAATTAAATAATGTATAATATAAATATTGCATTTACTAACATAATTATACGGTGTAAGAACTAAGGGAACTCATGTGAACTTAGATGATGCAGCTCTACAGTGCTTTGAGAGCTCACAAAGCTACTCCAAAACCCTTATAGACGGTTGACTTGGTTGCTTGTCAGCTTGTTCAAGAACGAGTAAACACCCCCCGAAACAAAATCCTGGCTACGGCATTGGAATTTGCATCAGATGCCACATGTATCACAGACGTTATAAATTATTATTATGTATTATTTATGTCGTTAAACAATGAACACTACTGCCATTTTAAGGTATGGTTGCCACCTTTTCGAACTAGGAAGTCGGGACGCAATATATTCTCGTAAAACACCTCACGAGTTCCGATCATGTGGGAGCGGCGGCGCAAGTCGTGCAACCGAACAATTTTTGTGTTTAAATGTCGTTATTAAAGATTTGTGTTAGGTAAATATTTAATATCTATCTATGAAATTTATATAGCGCCCATTAAAAATAACCACTCAGAGGCGCTCCCGACCCAGGTCCGGTGAAAAGGAAAGTCTTAAGTCATTTATAAAAAGAACCAGAGAGGTTTCGCGGGAGAGAACGCAGGTCAGAGGGAGGCTATTCCAACGAGAGGAACCCACTTCTCTTACCACTTCTCTGGAGTGGTAAGGGAAATGAGAGAACAGGATGCAAGTAAGAGAACAGGATGCAAGTAGTTACTCCACATCAGCTGTAAAGAGGATGTAGAAAAGGGGTCAAAGAACTGAACCCATGGGGAGACCAAAGCAGCAGGGCGCCAAGGCGAGCGAGAAAATGGTAGAGTTAGAGAACTCCGAATGAAATTTTTTATTACATTCTAAATCATGATTCATTTCCAAGTGCTGCTGCTACAACTACTACTACTGCTACTGCTACTGCTACTGCTACTGCTACTGCTACTGCTGCTGCTGCTGCTACTACTACTACTACTACCACTACTACTACTACTACTACTACTACTACTACTACTACTACTACTACTACTACTACTACTACTACTACTACTAC
>JACEVL010000546.1:150000-277500 GCA_020284085.1 Aporrectodea caliginosa | reverse complement strand
AATAAAGGACTGAGAGTTTGCTCATCAAAAATAAAGGACTGAGAGTTTGCTCATCAAAAATAAAGGACTGAGAGTTTGCTCATCAATCCCCTCCCCCGACAAAGAAAGTCTGCTCATCAAAAATAATCGACTGATGAGCAAACTCTCAGTCGATTACCGGTTGCGGCATGTCATTTCTGGGGTGCAGCAAAGAGGGAAAGTACGAATTATAAGAATGAATTGATAATCCAATATATAAATTGTTGAGCTGTCATACGATAAGTATTGGACTCAAAGGAAAGCAGCACGCGAATCGTCAGCGTAAAGGTCAAACGGTGATGGAAAGAGAAGGGAGTGGAATTTGAGAGGATGAAGGAGAGGATTGGATGCGGAAGAGGACAGGGAGGAAGAAAGGGAGGGACAGGGACTGGGGAGCAATATAGAGAGGTACAAGGCGCAGGGGTTGGAGGAAGAGAGAGGAACAAGGACAGGAATTGGAGAAGAGAGGGAGTAACATGGAACAGGGATGAGAGGCAGACAGAGGGAGAGGGAACTGTGACGGGGCTTGTAGGGATTGGAGGAAGGCAGCGATAGACAAAGGACAGGAACTGGGAATAGAGAGGAAGAGACAAGGGATAGTAATGTCAGGAAGAGAGGGAGAGACAAGGGATAGTAATGTCAGGAAGAGAGGGAGAGACAAGGGACAGGGATTGGGAACAGACAGAAAGAGACTTGGGACTATAATTTTAGGAAGCGATGGAGAGACAAGGGACAGGCATTTGGAACGGAGTGAGGAAGAGACATGGAACTGGGAATAGAGAGGAAGAGACATGGAAAAATTGTGTTAGGAAGAGTAGGATGGACAAGGAGTAGGCATTGGAGTAACACAGACAAGGACACTGACGACAGAAACGAGTGAGACAGGCATGAGAGCAGAGAAGCAAAGGCAATGAGACAGACAGTGCTATTTAAGAGGGAAAGGGGAAGGTTGTGTAGCGCCACGATGGTGACGGAAGGAAGAGACGAAGAGGAGATCGGCCATCTAGCGGCGGTGGGCGGACACGACGCAAGAGGACGATCGACGCACGTGTGTCAGGTTCGGATTTTATTAATGCCATTCTGAGCCAACGGAAGGAGGGAATGAGACAGACAGACACACGCACAGACATACAGAGGTAGACAGACATACAAACAGACAGAGATAGAAAGACAGACAGACACAGACAGACAGATATACACGGACATACAGACAAACAAACATACAGAAATATACAGACAAACAGACAGACAGACAGAGATAAACAGACAGACAGAGATAGACAGACAGAGATAGACAGACAGACAGAGATAGACAGACAGACAGACACAGACAGACAGAGATACACGGACATACAGACAAACAAACATACAGAAATATACAGACAAACAGACAGACAGACAGAGATAAACAGACAGACAGAGATAGACAGACAGAGATAGACAGACAGACAGAGATAGACAGACAGACAGACACAGACAGACAGAGATACACGGACATACAGACAAACAAACATACAGAAATATACAGACAAACAGACAGACAGACAGAGATAGACAGACAGACAGAGATAGACAGACAGAGATAGACAGACAGAGATAGACAGACAGACAGAGGTTGATGGACAGACAAACGACGACGACTGAGATAGACAGACAGAAACAGACAGACAGAGATAGACAGACACATAGACAGAGTAACAAACATACCTATATATATATCCGTAGAAAGATTGTAAGAACATGCAGACATACATGCAGAAAGGCACACAGAGAGACACACAGCGATAGAAACAAACAGAGACAGACAGAGAGGGGGCGTGACAGAAAGAGAACAGACTAGGAGGAGGACACAAAGGCGGAATATGAGGAATGAGGATGGAATCCATGATGAGAAACGGTACAGACGATTAGGACGAGGAGGAGGAGGTAGTAGGAGAAGAAAAAGGAGGAGGAGGAGGGTGGGAGGGGAGGAGGTTTGGGGAAGAAGGAAATGGAGGAAGAGGAGGTGGAGGTGGAGGAGAACAAATGAGGAGGATTTGAATGAGACCTGAACACGCTACGCAATGGCTGGAGACAAATGGGAAAAGATTAAGAGAAGACTGATATGCAGAGAACGAGAGAAGAAGGAGGATTTCATGGAGGATTTCAATAATCATTTCAATTTTGAGGAGGATTTCAAAAGGATTCAATGAAGATGTCAAGGAGGATTTCGAGAAGAATTTTGAGGAAATTATCGAGGAGGATTTCAAGGAGGATTTAAAAGAGGGTTTCAAGGAGGAATGCAAGACAAAACACAAATGAAGAAGAGGAAGAGGAAGAAAGTAAACTATGATAAGAAAGAAGAGAAGGAGAAGGGGATGAAGAGGTAGATGAGAAGAAAGAGAAGGACTGGGAGGGGAACTGAGAATGATGAGGAAGAGGAGAGATAGAAGAAAGCGGATGAGGAGAATGTTGAGTGGGAATATAAGAACGAGAAACGGAAGGAGGAGGAGGAGGAAGAGGAAGAGGAAGAGAAGGAGGGAAATAGAGGGTGGAGGAAAGGAAAATGGAAGAAAAGGGTGATGAGGAGGGGGAGCATGAGGAGGAAGAGGAGGAGGAGGAGGAGGAGGAGAAGGAAAAAGGAATAGGATGGACGAGGAGGAAAAGATGGATGAGGAGGAGTGGGAGGGGAGAGGAGGAAGTGGTGTTGATGATGACGAAGAGGAAAGAGGACCAAAAGGAAAAAGAGTGGAAGACAGAAGAAATGAGGAGAAGCATGGAGGAGAAGAACGCGGAAGAGAAGAATGCAGAGAATGAGGGAGGCGAATGAGGAAACGAATGATGAGGATAATGAGAAGAAATGAGTCGAAATGGAGCAGTGGGAGTAAGAGGAAAAGAAGGAGGAGCATGGCAGAAAGGATGACGTTGATGATGAAGCTATTTTCCTATTATTAATCTGCTCCTATTAATCTATTATCCCAGGTTGCCCTGACCAGCGGTACCTTCGGCCTCCTAGGGCATATCGGTTTCCTGAGTAACCTTAACTTGTCCATGCCAAAATTTTAAACTGCTTCTGCTATTGCTGATGCTATTGCCTTTGAATTGCTATTGCCATTACTTGCTTACCAAATAAAATAATCAATCAATCAATCAATCAATCAATCAAAGCTATCGATTGGCAACTGTCTATTCTTGTCCTCCCACTGATAAAACAGAGCAGCAGAGACTTCCGGGAGTATGCTATTTTTAAACATGACAAACAACTTTACGTCACAATGGAGCGATAAACAACAGGAATAACGACTCAATATGTCGCTAGGAGCGTCACTGAAACCATCTCAACCAATGACGTAATATATACTTTATTTCGCACAAAGCAGAACAGAGAAACTAAGCAAACTAAGCAGACTAGAACAGAAATACAAAAATACAAGAACTCCTTCCCAAACAGACTGGGAGACAACTCAAACTATTGCTCCTCTTGAAGCATAAACGTAGTGAACCCTCGATCTTACATAATACATGTTGTCTTTTACAGACAAACCATAACCAGAGACTAAATTAATGAAATTAATGAAACCAGAGAAAGGTTACGCTGATTTTTAAAATATCCATAAGAAATTCGTCGCACAGTTGTACTCTGATGATGGTAGTCCGAAGCCTGAATGAGGAAGGAGGGCGACATTGCACATAGTCTCTATATGTTGGACATACTCCATTGGCTCCCTGTCTGCCAGTGTATTGAATACAGGATTGCCTCTCTGATGTTGCGGTGTCAGCTGGGCCTTGCCCAAGCTAACCTACTTCACTTCTGTCAGCCTGTGTTGGGGGGTCAGCGCAGTCGCTTCTGCTGGGAGGGGAATGCTCTTGTTGCCCTTTGACCGCACCACTACCATGCAAAATCGCGTGTTTTCGGTGGTGGGCCCAACGGTATGGGACGACCTTCCCTCTGGAGCGGCGCTTTCTTCCTAGAAAGCTCTCTTACACGTTCTATAATTACTGCTTATAAACTGTTCTTTTGGCCAAGCTGGGATCGGGAGCACCTCTGAGTAGATCCCTTGAAAGAGTTTCCTTATAAACACCCGAATGAATGTAGGCTTATGAATGAACGTTCGTTATGATACTTCCGATTGTGATCAGAGGCATTTCAATCTTGGCAGAGTCGAATATATAGCATTAGCGATAACCGTTTTAACGGTGTTCAAAGTCAACTTCTATTTTTTTACAAACTAAGATGTTCCCTCCGTTCTGCTGGGAGGGGAATACTCTTGGTCCAGTTTGCTCGAGCGGCTACCATGCAAAAACGCGCATTTTCAGTGATGGGCCCAATGGTTTGGAGCGACCTCCCCTCCGGAGCTGCGCCTGCTTCCTATAACGCACTCTCACTTGTGCTGTAATTGCTTAGAAACTGCTCTTTTTGGACGTGCTGGAATCGGTAGCACCTCTGAGTAGACCTCGAAGAGGCGCTATACAAATCCCCGAATGAATGAATATTTCTCTATGACCCTGCGTCGTTAAATGCACATTGACCCATTTGGAAGCGAAGTATTTCACGTGATGATGATTCCAATTGTTTAACGACATCCTTTGGCTACTATGGCCGCTGACGTCTTTGTGTTTATGTTGTATTTCCGCTCTGTTTGAAACGCCCATTGGCTCTTTTTATTGCAATTCTTTATTTTTGTTCTCTTTTCTTTCTGTCTCTTTTTTCTGTTTTTTTCTTTTTTTTAATATCTCTTTTTTTGCTTATTCAGCTCCTTTTTTGCTATATCAGCTCTTTTTTTGCTATATCAGCTCTTTTTTGGCTATATCAGCTCTTTTTTGGCTATATCAGCTCTTTTTTGGCTATATAAGCTCTTTTCAAAAATGTTTACAAAGATATTGACATTCTTTCTAGGTTTTCTATAACAACATGTAATGCTATATGCAAACAGCATTTTAGCACAGATGTGTAATATATAGGCCTACATGTATTATATACACATTTTATTGCAACATAGTATTTCACGTTTGCCAGAGACAAATATATAACTTTTTGTGCTAACGGTTTTGAGGGTGTCCAAATCAACTTTTTTTCAAAAAAAGTATGAAGGGAGAACGGAAGGAGAGAAGGGAAAGGGAAGTAGGGAATGAGAACCACTTTTAAAGTCAACAGAGGAAGTCCTCCTCGTTGTGGAGAACTAAATATAAAAATTGTATTTTGGCGCAAACAGCCTCCCCATCCTGGGGGAGGGGGCTTACCATTGCCACTGAAAAAGAACGACTGGAAAACCTTTAAAAAAGGGAAAGACCTAGGATACATCGAACAATCCTTGCAGTGCTAGTCCCAAAACAGGATGAAGGAGAAGGGCGACGCTAATGAACTTTGTTATCAAACAGTGTTGTACTAAAACTGCTACTACGACAGTCTCTGAACTAGCTAATGCAGCCGACACTAAGCTCCTCTTCTTCATAATGCATAACCCCAACCATATCAACTCGTACCCCCCCTCCGCCCCCCCCCCTGCTCATCAATTAGACCTAGAGCACACAACCATACACTCCCATTCAAGGACAACTCTCTATCCCAAGGTCCTGATATAGAAATATTTGGCCAACTAGTTCATTAATCAATTCTGTCGAGTTTTTATATTTTAATATTATCTTTTAACTTTCGCATCGCTGTTAGCATTTCTGCGTTTTTGTCAGATTGTTTTTCTCAATGAACATATTGAAGCCTTCACCGGAACGTTCCAAATGTTATACACTCTTAAGACACCTTTGAAACGATTTTATCAATGCTACATATTAGAAAAATTGCGTTCAATTGCTGGATACAGTCGCAAGACAATGATTGCTATTGCACGATTAGGTTGTAACACGTTGTGAAACGGAATGTAAACATGAACTTTTGTTATCTAAGAGTGACCATAAACTGGCGGACAACTCATCCCAAATTCGTAAATATAGGAAGGGGAGGGATTAACGAGGGAAAGGGAGGCAGAATGGAAGGAGAGAAGGAAGGGAAGGAAGGAGTGAATGGCCAGGGTCTTGGTTACCTTACTGCCCCTGGCACCACCACAGGTCTAGCAAGGGTTACCAGTATGGTGATCTTGGGAGTAACCATTTCTGATGACTTAAGATTTAATAATCATGTTCAACGACTTTGCTGTCAGGCCCGTCAATCCTTTTACGCTTTGAGAACTTTGGTCGCCCATGGCCTGCGTGGTCTACATCTTTATGACGTTGTGCGAGCCACTACCTTGGCAAGAATGCTGTATGCCTCACCCGCCTGGTGGGGTTTCGTGGGACAACGTGACAAAGACAGGTTTGAAGTCTTGATGCGTCGCTTGATCCGTTATCACTATCTTCCTAGAGATTCCCTGTCTTTTGAGCAACTATGCACAAAGGCTGATTCCCGCCTTTTTCATCGATCCTGGTGGATAATGGGCATGTTTTACATGAATTGCTTCCCCAATTAAAACTTCTAAGTATTCCCTCCGCCCCAGGGCTCATGACCGTATCATTCCTCCCGCAGATAATTTTATGCGTAAAACTTTCATCACTAGGATGATATATAAAGTATGATAAACATTGGCTGACTTCTTAGATATATGCGGGACAATAATGATTGTGCACCCAGGTGCTGTTGATTTATTTATTAAGGGATATTGTCACTAACTTACTTAATGCGAAAAACGTTTATTGTTAGGATACTTTATCCATTTTTAACTGCATGTATAAGATGTCTGTACACCAAAGTGCGATTAGCAATTGGTTAATAAAGAATATACTTACTTACTTACTTACAGCAACAATTTGTGGGGCAAAGTTACGTCCTTCGATCAAACCCCGAAGAAGAGAGAAACTGGTCGGCGTGCGTCCTAGCGAGTCGCAGCAAAGAGATGTCGTTGGCCACTACGATCTTGGTTTCCATGGTGAGATGATAAGAGGTTGTGTGAAACCCACGTGGGTCACGTCAGTGGTAAATGAATCAACCTACAAATTCTATTGATGTGAAATTAGTTTTAACGGTAAAAAATCTGCTTAATATTTCACCGTTGTAAAAAATGGTGAAAAATGCTATAATGGTTCAAATTGTCTGTATTTGCACTGATTACACGTCATTATAAACATTGTCACTATCAGTTGCAATATTCACTTCTAGTTGACGGTGTCAGCTTTATTCACAAGGTGGTATAGATATCACGAATGTTCTAGCGGGGAGACCTACATACTGACTGTATGCAGGTCTTACTGAAAAACACAAGGTTTTAGTCAAAAAGATTGTCCCAACTGTGGTCCGAAAAACATTGCTTTGTATGACAGAAGTGTCCAGGTGATAGAATCCAAAGAATTAAATTTGTTCAGTTCTTTTGGAGTTGCGAAAGGCGGAACTCAGTTTTGAGTTTTGAATGGGTTCATGATCAATCCATTGTCTGCCATCCATGACTTACGTCGAAGGCGTTTGATCCTAAATAGAAGAGTGAGCGAACTGGATGTCGAGGTATGAGCAGGAATTATCAACTGAAATGCAGAGTTGTCATCAGCGTACATGATACAGGCCAATGTCATGCAGCCACGGCCCTTCTCGGGTTGGTATGCAGCATGTATAGGCCTACAGTTGTCAAAATGTAATAGTCAAAAAAACCTCAGTTAAGACGAAATGTTGATGCTGGTTCTCTGTCTTTCGTCTAACATTATTTATGCCTCTACGTGTTGCAGGACCCTAACATTTGCAGTTCAACTCGTGACAAATAATGCAGGATGATTGATGAGTTGTATTGAAATAATTCTTGGTCAGTTCTTTCAAAATAGAACTATTTCTTGTGTGCACCATTCTGTGAAGCGTAAATCCAACTACGAATGAACCCAACAATATAGCAGTAATAACATTGTATTATTGTAAGACAGCTACACTGTCTTTCACAATAACTTTACTAAAATAATACTAAATACTAAAATAAGCCGGTAAAAAATAATTCGGATATTTACAACAATATCTTTTACCCTAAATTTACATAACTAGTTTTTTTCGACAGAGAGGGTGTTTATTACTTTTCCATAATTTTTCACTACTTACTTACTTATTATAATACTAGATGTTTGCCCGTCCTAAGACGGTAAAGTTTACCGTGCTTAGCGCTCCCCTCTTTTCTCCACTTCCCTTTCCCTTGCTCTACTTTCCCCTCCACTTTCACTCCCACCCCTTTCCCCGCTTTCTCCCCTTCCGGTCCCATAACCTCCCATTCCTGTTGTTCCCTCCCATCCCCTACCCCATTCTACCCCTCCCCACTCCTTTTCTACCCCTCATACTGCCCTTCCTTTTCCCTCTTAATCACCTTCTTTTCTACTCACACTCACCTGCCCTGCCCCTTCCCATCCCTCTCCCCATTCCCTCCACCTCCCACCCCCTTCCGTTCCTCATTCCCCTCCAACTCCCACTCCCTCTTCCGGCCCTCCATCTCTCCCTCCCTACCTCTAACCGTCCGTCCATGAACGCCTGTATAATAGCTACATACTCCGTACGTTGTTGAGAAATATATTGTGTTGCTATGACAACGTTTTTCTTTGTGTGACGTCACAATAATATTGTGACGTCACACAAACAACTTCGGCTAGACTATAATAGTTGACCCTTGCGAAACATCGTAACGCCACAGACGCACGCACGCAGAGAGATTTCTGTTCTATTATATTATTAATATTGCTATTATTATTATTATTATTATTATTATTATTATTATTATTATTATTATTATTATTATTATTATTATTATTATTATTATTATTATTATTATTATTATTATTATTATTATTATTATTATTATTATTATTATTATTATTATTATTATTATTATTATTATTACGGAAATTTTGTACGCGAAGAGTCACATAAAATGCAAACCCAGGCGTGGAAATGCGAAACAGAGTTATGACTCAAATGGTTTGGTTGGACTTCAACAGTTTAACGACATCGTGTGTCATCAAAGGTCGTTGACGCCGGTAAACTAAAGAATAATGACAATTAACTAATTACTAGTTACAATGGTTTCCATTGTTTAACGACATCTTATGGCTGCCATGGCCGTTGTAGTCGACCTTAGGCCTACTTTTTTATAACCACAAGAGAAAGATGGCAATTCAAAAAGCAACCCAATTAGACATTATATCTAGCTTCTGTTACTAACGTTTTAGAGGTTTCGAAACTTAAATCGCTATTTTATTGTTAATATTCAATGTTTGAATATGTTTAGTGACTTCGAAAGCCTTTCTAATATTGGAAAGAATTTTTTACCTTTGCTGGGACTACACACTGTTTTATTGGTGTGGTGCCATTGTCAGAATGAAACAGGGGCGAAGCTAATCCTTTTCGTAATGAAACAGCGTAGTTAGATAGAAATTGCCTACCTATAGGAGTCGGGGTATGTCGATTGGCTGGTCCTGAAGCAGGCAACGTAAAACAATAGAATGTAAAAACATTTCGGTTGACGTTCTAATCTCCGAGTTGCAGTAACCGCTATGGAAGTCCCAAGATATCGCTAGAGCGTGTTTATTGCTGTATCTTCTAAGACACCTTTGTAACGCTTTCAGCCAACGCCATATGTAAGGAATTGCGTTTAATAAGCGCTGTTAAACTCCGCCACTGTTCGCTTTCTGACAGTGCCAGTCCCAAGCCTGGGTAAAGGAGGAGGGCGACGCTAATGGTCTTTGTTACCACACAGCTAGTCGTTAAAAAGGAAACACACACACGATAAGAGCTGTAATATGCCAAAACTAATCTTTGTCGGCGGCAACGGCCTATGTTGTCATAAGCTGCCGTTAAACTGAGGATCCATCCATCTTTACTCTGTTTGTCATATTACTATTACTCCACTTTTTTAAAATCAATATTACATAATTATGGTTTGGTTTTATTACTGTATCAGAGTAGCTACTATGTTTCATAATACTGTATTACTGTGTTGCAGTAAGAGTTCTATGATTATATAATTTGCATCAATTCGTGCTGAATTTTTTTGCAGTAGAGCAGAGGTATATCCTGTCGTTTTTACACAGCGTCGTTAATCAGAAACTATTCTGTTAATCGCCAATTATGACCGAATTGCCCTTTGAAGTAGGGGTAAGGTCAATGTAAACGGCCATGGCAACAGAAAGATCTCCCAAACAATTACTACAACTGTCCGTAAGAATGACGTGTAGAGTCTTTAAAAAGTAGTTTTGGCCTAAGTCAGTAGTAGTGTTTAACGACCTCTTATTATACACGCCAGTGCCGTTGACATCGCCACCACATTTCCGGTGGTGGAGTTGGCTTAAGGCGTGAAAATCTTCTTCTACCAATATCGTGTTAACTTTGTCAGTTTCTGAGCGACGGCCAAGAAAGCTTAAAGCACATGTGCTGCGGACCGACACACGACGAATGCCTTTTCCTGTGTACTCCCTGTGCTTCGACGAATAGCCGAACGTGCGTCATTTTCCACCAGTGAGGGACAGCTGGTCGGCTTCGTCACCGTGTTTGCGAACGCTGTCACTTGTGGGCGCTCTACTCTATACGCGCAACTTGGCTCAGAGACTCTGAACATCCATGCTATCTTCAGCTTTCGACGGGATCCTTTGGTTGGTTCCACGCGCTTTGCGTTGACCCGCCAGTGGTGACTCTTTTAGCCCACTGTGCATTGTTTTGCTAACTGATGTAATAATTATTTTCGTTCGTAATGACACTTATCATTATAGTAGGCTAGCGCAGAGAGCGCCTCTGAGTGGATATTTCGAAGAGGCCAGTGTTATTTCTATTAACTGTAACTGTAACTGAAATAGCAAAATAACTGAAAAATGTCTTGCAGTTAACTGTAACTGTAACTTAAACTGAAAAAACTGAATAACTGAAACTGTAATAGTAACTGAAAAACTAAAACTGTATAACTGAAAACTAACAAAAGTTAACTGAAAAATGAAACATGAGTGTTTTTCTTACTTGCTTTTTGAATGGTAATCCTACGGTTAGTTTTCTATACTCATTTCACTTCTTGTTTCTTTTCAGTTTTCTATGCTAGTTTCACTTCTAGTTCCTTTTCAGTTTTATATAGATGCTAGTTTCACTTCTGGTTCCTTTTCAGTTTTCTATGTTCGTTTCACTTCCGGTTCCTTTTCCTTTCGTTGTGTTGTCGTTGGCGCTAAACCGTAAATTCGTAAAACAATCCACGACTACGAGAATAATGTTAAAGCCAAGTAGTTGTCGAAAAGTAGAAAGTGGCGTGTGGAAACATTTTGTTTGCGAAGCCACAGACGACAAAAGTCGATGTTGTGTTCACACCGTTGCTGGCAAGGACGTTGAAAACCACAAGTGTGGCATCCTAATTGTCGGAACAGAGCAAGTGTTAATCTGGAACGTCATGTTTTCCTTAAAGTAAATCGACAATACGTTAAATTGCATTGGTTGCTGCGTAAATATTTCTGGTAACTGTTCAGAATACTTGTGGTCAGTGTGTCATTAGTCATGACTTGTGAAAAATAACTGATGCTATAACTGAAAAATAAAGAGAAATAACTGAAACTGTAACTGAAAAATAAAAATAAAATAACTGAAACTGAAAAATCTGATTTCAGTTAACTGTAACTATAACTTTAACTGAAAAATCATATATTAGATATCTATAACTGTAACTGTAACTGAAAAAACCATAACTGAAATAACACTGGAAGAGGCGCTATATATTTTTATTTTCAGAATGAATGAATGAATGAATTAAAATGAACGAAGAATGGATCCACAGTTTGACGAGATTTTATTTCAAAAAGGCCGTTGGCGTCGAGAGAAATTATTTCGAAAAGTTTTCACCGTTTGTTATAATGCAGTACTTGATCAGCTAACTTGTGGTAACTCCAATTTTTGTATATATATTGCGTCGGGTAAAGACGTTTTGGTGGTGTCTAAGAGGATAATTAATCATCCATGGTCTCGCGAAAGAATGAGGATAATTTATTTAAATATTGCCATGATAACAGTATGGCAGCGAAGTTTTTAGTTCGCTTTTATTTCTTTCGAATATTTTACTGGTTTATTTTACAATTCGATTATTATTATATTTTTTTAAAATTTAAACCAGCTCTTGTCGAATATGTAGAGGCGGATAAATAATCGGTCGACCATGATAGGCCAAGTGTATGCCGTCACAAATATTTGTATTCCAAAGTTTTAATATTAACTGATATGGTTACAGTAACAATTAAATAGGGCCTATTGCCGTCTCGATCGCAATTTTAAATTAAATTTAATGTTGAAGTTTTAATTTTTAAACAATTACTTTGATTTCTTCAAGTTTGAAGTATTGGAGACATTTGGAATGTGCCGCCACAGGGCAATGGCTTAGTTTGTTTTTATAGTAAATCCGGATCGTAAGCACTATAGGCAGTCGTTTCTAAGTTTAGACAAGTAGAGAAATTAGAGGAGTAAACAATCCCTTAGGCCTAAACACCTCTTCTAAATGTTGAAGCCACCTTATAATTACAACTGGAAATATAGTAGCTTTCGATCATACATTATTGTAAACGTACAGATTTATTTTCAGCGACCATATGGCTTGATCGTGCGAGGTCCTTCACTACCACTGTCCATTTGAATGATGTCACGTTATTTAGAGTCCACTGTGTACAGACCGTACTAGTCCGGGATTCAAATCTCTGTAATGAGCCACCATTGGTAAGCGAACCGGCATCCTCGTGCACTGTTGTGCATGGGACGCAAGCAGTAACCAATGTAGCTAACCGAACCAGTCAACCATAAGCAGTCTTAAATTAAACCATGCTAGGTCCAGATAAATGGTCGTTAGGCCAAAGAGGTCCAAACCAATTGCCTTCCCCCATCACCGGTATCGAGAGGGTCCAGGAGATGGTTATTTTTGGTGTCACCATCCCTGGTCGAGTTTGTTTTGAGGCACACATTGACATTATTACGCTGTAAAGGCCGACAATCCATGTTCGCTCTTCGTGTTTTGGTCGCCCACGGTCTCCACGGTCAACGTCTATTTGACGTTGTTTGAGCTACTACCCTCGCACGGCACCTCTATGCCTCCTCTGTTTGGTGGGTATTCGCCAATGTAGGGGAGCGTGATCGCCTCAATTAACGATCTCCTGAGAATATTGACCCGTTCATGCTTCCTCCCTGCCGATGTTCCTTACCTTAAATAACACTGCTCTAGAGTTGACTTTGTTCTTTTCCGCTCAGTCCAATTAAACCCATGTCACATCCTTCACGACCTTCGACCTCCCCGTAAGGTCGCACCAAACAACATGCGATCCAGGTCATGTGACTTTACCCTACCTAGAGTTGATGCCTTTGCCAAGACAGGTTTTATTATGCGAATATTATACGACTTTGCTTCACCTGTTATAATCATTCTATTCCTTTTGTAAACTACTGTGCATTTGCTGGTAGTCTAATAAAGAATACTTACCTTACTTACCTACTAACTTATATCATCTCATGCGTAATCAACTGTACTACGACACCGAACCCAATCAAACAATCGGTAGTTCTTGTGGGGCGCGGTGGTATAGGGGTATGTTCGGTGCCTTGCAGCCGGAGGGTTGTGGGTTCGAATCCACCTCAAGCCACCGCGTAGGGACCCTGGCAAGTCCTTCACTCGCAATTGCTCATGCGCTTCGGCGTGAAACTCCGATTCAGTGTCTACGCTGTAGTCGGGAGCGTCTCTGAGTAGAAATCTTGAAAAGGCGCTATAATAAGTGCTCATATATACATACACTAATATAGCAGGCACAAGATGTCGCTAAATAATCTCAATATATTATTATTATAATATACAATTTCACCGCAATTGAACACCTTTTCAAGAGTTCGAAAACATGCAATATGTACGCTAACTGCCTAAAATGCAAATGAGTTGTCTCATTGAGTCAGCAGGCAAATAAATAATCAAACGCAGCAGGATGTTCTTCGATGCTCATTCAACATCGGATATCTAAAAGATATTCAATACTATTTTTCGTTAACATTCTGCTTGTGATCTTCATCAACGCACCGTTCTCTTACATTCATATCTCACTTCGATCGGCAAAATAAGCGAACATTTTCAAAGAACTCCGGGCATATTTTCTGAATGGGAAATCTGGTAGGGGCGCTATAACAAGTGTTCAAATACAATACAATACAATACAATATTGTTGGAAAAAATGCTGATTTTATAATTATAATATTTGTCTGATTTAGACTAGAACATCTGCTCCATGCAATGATAACTTTTTTAGCATTTTACAGTGGCACAATAAAAGCTTGCTTATTATTGCTTTATTATTGTCATTATTGTTATCATTGCTATTATTTTTACTAATGTTCCTGTTATAATTAGGCTACTGTTGTTGTTGTTGTTGATTTTGTTATTGTTGTTGTTGTTGTTGTTGTTATTATTATTATTATTATTATTATTATTATTATTATTATTATTATTATTATTATTATTATTATTATTATTATTATATTTATAATTATTATTATAATTATTATTGGCGGTGGTGGGTAGTGGTAGTGGGGGTGGTGGTGGTTGCGGTGGTCGGTGGTGGTAGTGGTACCCGGCTTAAAGCATAAGGACTATTATTAATTAGTAATTTTCATTGTTTAAGAGACGTCTTATTGCTGACGTTGAAGTCGGCCTTGCCAAACATAATAATTGCGAATTTGTCAGGTAATTAAAGTAACATTCAAATTATGCATTTATATATAGCTCCTGTCGTTGACGCTTTAGAGGTGTTCAAATCGGGTCAATTTTATTGTCAGTATTTAATATTTAGCTAAGTTCTGTGACTTGAAGGCTTTTCCGACATTGGAAACAACTTTTGAATTTTATTGGAACTACATACTGCTGTATTCGTGTGGTGCCAGTCTGAAGATGGAATGAAGAAGGAGGGCAGAGCTAATCGTCTTGGTAATGATACAGAGCGTTAGATAGAAATTACCTACCAGGGGGTCGGGGATCTGTCGATTGGGCACGTATTGATGCTGGCATGGGAAACCATAGAATGTGAGCAGATTTCGGTTGATGTTCTACTACCCGGGTCGTGTTATTGCGACGTTAACCTTTCTGGGAGTTCCAAGATTTCACTAGAGCGTGGTTACTGATGAGTACTCATTAGACACCTTTAATACGCTTTCAACCCACGCTATAATATCAAATTACATTCAATATTGTTAATTTTGCTGGCCTTTTGATGATTTATGTAAGAAGGAGCTTTGTAAACTTTATGGATTTTATGGATGTTCGGCTTGCGTCTTCTTTCTCATCAGCTTATAGGAGGGTGGCCAGTCATCTCCCTCGCCGTCTGATCTTTTTCCGACAGTGTGCGGCCATTGTACTCATTACAACTTAGTTGGATAGGGTGCGCAAGTGAGGCCAAAATCTCGAGACATATTTCTGCCCTGGCGGGGATATGAATTCCTGACCTTTCGGTTGATAGTCCAGTCCGCTAACCACTAGACTATCTTGCAACTCGTTTAGAGCGCCATAGTTAAACTCGGCACATGCTAGAGGGACGAGTAGCACAGAAATGGTACGCAAGTCAAACATCGACGACTAAGCCACACTATAAGATGCAGACCGAGGGAAGGGGCAGCGTCTTATCCGGGGGCAGAGCGCTTTAATTAAAGTGTTGCCTCTCTCCTAAGTAAGCGAACAATCAGGAAATTTCCTTGGGTTGCGATGCTATGAAATGGCCAGTTAGTGGTAGTTTCCAGTGTTTAACGACATCTTATGGCTGCAGCAGAAGTTGACGTCGCCCTCATCCTTTCTCCTGGCTTGGGACTGGCAATAACAGAGAACGGGCAGTTTAAATGTACATAATTAAACGTATGCGTGAGCGTTTTTCTACAGCGATCGTTGGACCTCGACCCTGATCATATTCCCATGAATTTTCACAACTGCTGGCCAAGTGAATGGGTGAAACGACCTTTAAGTTCCCCGTGTTCGCTCTGTGCTAGACCAGGATAATAAATAATAATAATAATATATTTTCTTTAAATTTTATTCCTTTTGTAAACTACTCTGCATTTGCTGGTAGGCTAATAAAGAATACTCTTACTTACCTACTAACTTATATCAACTCATGCGTAATCATCTGCATTACGACTCCGAACCCAACCAAACAATCGGTAGTTGTTATTACTATAGCAGCCACAAGATGTCGCTGACTAATCTCCGTTACAATATACAATTTCAGCGCAATTGGACACCTTTAAAATAGTACTAAAACATTTAATATTAAACCTTAACTGTGTAAAATGTAGATGTCTCATGATGTTGGCCGGAAAATAATACTCAAACACAGCAGGATGTTCTTTTATGAATAATTGCTCATTCAAAATCAGATTATATAGAAGATATTAAATACTATTTTTCGTTACCATTCTGCTTGTGATCCGCATCAACTCACCGTTCTCTTCCATTATCAATAAAGCACGTACTTACTTACTTACTTACTTTTATCTTACTTTGATCGGCAAAATCATCGAACATTTTCACAGAACTCCGGGCATATTGTTGGTAAAAATGCTGATTTTAGATAATATTTGTCTGATTTAGACTAGAACATCTGCTCCATGCAATGATAACTTTAGCATTTTACAGTGGCACAATAAACGCTTGCTTATTAATGCTTTGTTATTGTCATTATTGTTATCATTGCTATTATTTTTACTACTGTTGCTGTTATAATTATTGCTGTTGTTGTGGATGCTGTTATTATTGTTGTTATTATAATTATTATTATTATTATTATTATTATTATTATTATTATTATTATTATTATTATTATTATTATTATTATTATTATTATTATTATTATTATTATTATTATTATTATAAGTTTTATCATTATTATTATTATAATTATTATTATTGGTGGTGGTAGTGGTGCCCGGCTTCGCCCGGTGTGTTCTTACCAGGTCTAACTTTAGACGGCTTCGCGATGAATGACGTTTTGATCCTCGTTTCGTACCCGCCCATTATTTGAATTTAACGACATCTTCGTCAGCGCCCGTGTATTTGAATTTAACGATGCGTAAGTATTCGTGTGTCCCTCTGGCGAATTGACGCACTGCATTGAAATTGCTTCGGCGTAACTCTATACAATATAATATTACGCTGGGGCGTAACGTAGATTTCAATGGGAAACGTAAAATGTCCAAATATTGGAATTTAGAGTAAATTGTGAGTTGATGATAGTTGGGCTGAGATAGAAATTCTAACGAGAACGTTCGTTAAATTTTCTTATCGCTAAAGTGTTGTATTGGCGAGTTTTTAGTGCCGTTGAACTAGGAATTCTCCCGTGGCCACTTATGATTTGAAATCAACGGTTAACGTGATTGGTTGCGAATCAGAGCGTTGACCTAGATTTCGATGGCTTTGAAAATAATTATGACCAATTCGATACATATAATGTCCAAAAACGTCGGAAATTAAAGAAATTTTTGAGTTGGAAATAGTACCGTTGACCTACAAATTCCTACAATAACGTTTTCTAAGATATTCATATCACGCTTTCGTTCCGTTTCTGAGCCTTTAGTGGGACAGACAAAGACACAAACGGAAGGACAAACTTCAGACTTATAGTATAGATATAAATGCCTTGGATGTATTCCAACAGTCAAACGATATCGTGTGGCATTAAAGACCGTTGACGTCGATAAGAAGCAGTTTGTATAGTGGCAAACGTGTGGAAGAATAACGATTTGGATTGGCGAATGGGACGAATATAAAGACTTAACGGTTAACATTTTAAAGGTGTCTAAAGTCAATAGTTGTTTATTTTTAATATTCAATATTTTGCGATGTTGTGTGACGGTTAGGGCAATTAACGCTGAACCAAAGCTTATACCGTGAAAAGATTTTTAATAGCTACTAGAACTCTGCCACGTAGCTGCAGTGGCGTAACGAAGGGTTTCAGCGCCCATGGGCAAGAGTTGATGACTGCGCCCATTTTTCACTTGTCATAGTATTGTGTACCACTGAAAGCTAATTTTGCGCCCCATTGTGCTGCGTCCGGGGCGGATGCCTCCCTCTGCCCCACCCCTTCGTTACGCCACTGCCTAGCTGTGCTCTGGTGATGCTCGTCCCAAACCCCAATAAAGAAGGAGGGCGACGCTACTCATATTCGTTATGACACAGCTTAGTTGAATACAAATAAGTTATATTGAAAACGAAAGATATATTTTGTTTGAGGGAGAGAAATATATAGCATTGGTGACACAGTTTTGAAGGTGTTGAAATTGAACTTTTACATTTTCAAAAATGATGCAGGGAGAATGGAATGAGAAAAGGAAGAGGAGAAAGGAAGGAATGATAACCGCTAACAAACTCAACAGGGGATTTACTCGTCATTTAAAACTTAATATAAATAGAGTATTTCGACGTCAACGAGAGATCCTGAGTGGCCGAGTTGGTTGGTAGACCGCTCATCACGCCGGCGCCCCGGGTTCGCTTCCCGGTCGGGTCGGTTTATCAGAGATTAATTTCTCGGATCTTTACTGCGGGTGGCTCGGTCGCAATTTAAACGTGGAGTACGAGGTTGCTTTCTGCCTCCGACACTAATCATCTTCGATATGAAAAAGTGTCGTTAAGCCGAAACAATTTTTCAACGTCCTTCGCAGTCGTAATCTTTCGCCAGATCATTCCGAATATTATGATCTCTTTAGACACCTTTAAAACATTCTTAATCAATTCTACATATGCCATGTAAGCAACATTGCGTTAAGTAAAATTTGCTACGTTTGGCACTCTGGCAGTGCCAGTCTCAAGCGTTGATAAAGGAGGAGGGTGACGCTAATGATCAGTGTTATTACACAGTGTCATTAAACTGAAAACTACAGGGTGCGGCCGAAAAAAATACCCCATTACGAAAATTGCGATTTCTCGAAAACCGCTGAATATTTTGTTACAAATATTTTTATTCTTATTCGTAACATATTTTTGCATATTATTTGAAAATTTTATGTCAGTATCTTTATATTTGTGATCATGACATCAGGCAGAAGAAAGAACTGCATTTTTTTCAACTGAACACGGCATTCACGAAATAGGAAATCATATTTTTGCATAAAGTAGCGACAAAAAAGGTTTTCTTCACTGATGAAAAGATCTTTTACATCAATCCACCCATTAATAATCAAAACAACCGCGTCTGGGCGAAGACGAAAAAAGCCGATATCCATCCAAGCCGTCTGTTGGTCGAGAGAGCCAAGTTCTCTCCCCACATCATGGTTTCTGCAGGTGTCAGCTATGAGGGTAAGGGACGCTTGCATTTCATTGACGAGAAGGCCAAAGTCAATGCTAAGTACTACGTGGAGAATCTTTTGCCTAAGCTTGTCGATGACTGTCTTGGGAAATCAGTTCATTTTGCAGCAAGATGGAGCGCCCGCTCACGGCGCAAAGCTGGTCCAAGATTGGTTAACAAGTCACTGCCCGGACTTCATCGACAAGAATTCATGGCCGCCAAATTCCCCAGATTTGAACCCACTCGACTATGCTGTCTGGGGTGCAATGCTTGAGACCTACAACAAACTTACCACAAAGCCGAAGAACATTCCTGAACTGAAAAATACGCTGCAAATCATCTGGCATGACTTGCCACTTGAGACCATTCAGAAGTCTGTTCTGGGCTTTCGAAAATGTCTGCAAGCTTGCATAAAAGCAAACGGCGGTCACTTCGAACATTCCTTGCACAAAACTTAACACTTGGCCTAATCTTGTCAATAACAATAAGTAACCTTGAACCTTGTTACATTACTGTTTGCGTCGTTACTTTGTTACTTATTGCTGTCAGTAACTGTCTGTTGAAACGAAAATGACATTGTTTCACTTCAGGGTTACACCATTTTGGTTTTCATGATTCGAATTTCATTAGATTTAGCAAAGCTGTAGATAGATATGTGTCAAATAGACTGGCGAAGTTTTGTAACAAAATGTTTAGCGGTTTTCGAGAAATCTCAATTTTCGTAATGGGGTATTTTTTTCGGCCGCACCCTGTATATGCGCTAAGTAATCTCTCGCCACTGCTCGTACTCTGGCGGTGCCAGTCCCAATCCTGGATAAAGGAGGAGGGCGACGCTAATGGTCTTTGCTATCACAGTGTCGTTAAACTGAAACAACTACTACTACAGCTACGTTTAATAATTGGGGGTTATTTATCTACCGAATGCCAAGGTAACAAGTATGATTATTTAGTAAAGTCATAGGCTATGAACAGAATGCGACATGTATCAATGACTGACGTTAACAGGACTGACAAATCATCCTAAATTGGCAAATAGAGGAAGGGGAGGGATGGTGGAGGGAGAGGGAAGAGAGAATGGAAGTAAAGAAGGAAGGGAATAAAGGATGGATTGGTCATCAGCACTTTGTGTGGCAGAGTTACGCCCTTGAACTAAAAGTAGAACTGTCACCAACTCTTTTCTTTCTTAGTTGTGACCTACCTCAAGAACTTTCCTTATCTCTACATATAAATTGCTCAACGTCTTCTAACTGTTTAAGAATTAAATTGACACAGTTTCTTTGAATGTTTCTTTCTTTCTCTTCAAACACAGTTTAATAACAACAACTCAACTCTTGCATTAAAACAACTGTACTACACTGTATAGTTCAAATTCACTGTCATCAGCAGTTTCTAAGTTTGGCGCGCTAACTGCACGTGTAAAACAATCTACCGTCAGCCAATGTTTAGGCTACTTTAGGCCAAGCGCCCACGAGCCGACAGCGCAACTAAGGCCTAAGACTAAAACGCTTAACAATCGATACACATTATATATATATCAACCTAAAGAACACCTGTGCTCATTATATATGCAAAACATTTGTTCACATTACCTCCTTCCCTTTCTTTGGATTGAGCAAATTAAACTTAAAAATTTGCAAAATCATCATGTACTAAATTATGCAATAAACTTAATACTATACAAAACAGTAAAATAAACAATCTTATAATCTAGATAAACAATCTGCTACAACATTTAATCGTCCTTTCTTATAATTAACTTCTACATCAAAAGTTTGCAGTGCTAAAGCCCAACGCACCAATTTAGCAGACTTAGACATAGATTCAGTCAGATAAGTTAAAGGATTGTGATCGGTAAAGATGTGAACTTTAGATCCAATGATTATCTCTTTTAACTTATTTAGAGCCCAAACAATAGCATAGGCTTCTTTCTCTACAGTTGCCCATCTCTTCTGGGTGTCAGTCAACTTCTGACTTATAAATGACACAGGGCGTTCTATTCCCTTATCATCCATCTGCGTTAAAACAGCTCCTACTGCAAAATCACTGCTATCACAGTACAAATTAAAAGGTTTTCCAACATCAAAAACATATAAAACAACTTTAGAGCGTACAGCATCTTTAAGTAAATTAAATGCCTGTTGATGTCTATCAGTCCAATCAATCTTATCTGAAACATGTTTGCTTGTCAAATCAGATAGAGGCTTCGCAATCTGTGCAAAATCTTTGATAAACTGTCTATAGTAACCAAAAAATCCCAGCAATTGCTTAACTTGTTTCTTCGTTTCTGGGGTTTTCAAATTAATTAAACTTTCAATTCTATCTGGATTCATTTGAATCGTTCCAGAACCAACCACATGACCGATGAACTTTACCTCACTCTTACCAAAGATACATTTCTTTAAGTTCAGAGTAATGTTATGCAGTCTCATTTGCATTAAATATGCATCTAAATGCTGTAAATGAATCTTCCAATCATCTGAATGCACAGCAATGTCATCTACATAGGGCTCAGCAAATTCATTTATAGGCTGTAAAACCATGTTAATTGCTTTAACAAATGTTCTTCCTGAGTTGATCATTCCGAAAGGAACACGAGTAAACTCGTACAGTCCATTGTGAGTAACAAAAGCAGTTTTCCATTGATCAGTTTGCTTAACAGGACAAGTCCAGTAAGCACTTCGACAATCAAAAATCGAGATCACATTTGATTTTCCAACTTTGTGCAACACGTCTTTTACAATCGGCATCGGATATTTACAATCCACAGTGAACGAGTTAATGTATCTGTAGTCGCAGGCAAGTCTCAGAGAACCGTCTTTCTTTTTAACAATTACCAGCGGACTTGCCATTCTGCTCGAAGATGGTTTTATAATGTTGGCTTGAAGCATTTCTTTAATTTGTCGTTCAACTTCTGCTCGATAGATGAGTGGAATACGGTAAGCCATAAATTCTTTTTCACGAAATTCCGGTTTCAGTTCAATTTCATGTTCAACCAATGTACATAATCCAGGCTTTTCAGAAAATCGATCAGAATATTTGTTTAGTACTTCCAGCAATTGTTTTTGTTGAGATAATGTTAAATGACTAATCTGTTCAGGATCAAGATTCAGTGAATTCTTTTCATCTTGCAAGTCATTCTTCGTCAGCAGTTCAACCACTGAACCAAAGTCTTCATCTTCTTCGACGATTAGTCCACAACTCATTGCTCTTGTAATGTACTTTCTGATTTTATTTGCGTGAATTATCTTTCGACAATCGTCACCCATATCAATCAAATAAGAGTACTTTGATCTTCGTTGTATGACAGTACATGGACCATGCCATCGTGAAATCAGTTTATTCGTTGAAGTCGGATATAACACAATGACTTTTTCACCCGGTTCAAATTCTTTATGTTTCGCTCTTTTGTTGTATTGATTCGTATACTGTAATTGCTTCTCTCGTGAATATGATTCTGCAAACAGTAATGCTTTTTCCATATTTGCTTTCATGTCTTTCAAGTACTTTTCTGGTTGGATTCCAATATGAGGTGGTAAATTAATTTCTCTTGTCCAACTTTCTTTTAGAATTGCCAGTGGTCCACGCGGAATCTTTCCATACACCAACATATAAGGAGCAATTCCAGTAGTTGCATTCGGTACTTCTCGTAATGCCCACACTGTAAACGGAATTACTTTGTGCCATTGCCTTGGATTGTCAACAATTACATGATGGATCATTTTCTTGAATGTTTGGTTCCATCTTTCTACTAATCCAGCTGCCTCTGGATGACCTGGCGTGTCAAATCTTGGACTACACCCCATTAAATTCAGAAATTCTCTTGTCAGACTCGCAGTAAAATTTGTTCCTTGGTCACTTGTGATCACTGAAGGTACACCAACGTTCATGAACAACTCCATCAAAGCATCACACACAGCTTTTGCAGTTAATGATTTCAACAGAAACACTGTAGGCCATCTTGTGCAAGAATCGACAATACATAAACAGTACTTGTGACCTGCAGCAGATGCTGGCTCGATTGGTCCTACACAATCCACCGTAATTCTTCTAAACGCCACATCTTCTCTTGGAATTGGAGTGATAGGAACCCTGTCCATCACCAAACTTCTTGCCTTTAACTGACATTTCTCACATGATTTGCAAAATTTCACTATATCTCTTCTCATCTTTGGCCACGTAAAAGATAACTTTATTCGTTCTCTAGTTTTCTCTTCTCCAAGATGTCCTCCAAATACTGATTCGTGAGCCAACTCCATCACTTTCATTCGTCGCTCTTTTGGTAACACCAATTGATATATCGTTTGCTCTAATATTCGATATCTTTTGTACAGTAAGCCATTTACCACGCAGAATTCAGATTCTTTATCTGGCGCTAACGTCCACCATGCTTTCAATGATTCATCTTGTCTCTGCTGTTCTTCGAATTTCTTTGCGTCTGCAATCTGCATCTGTTGTTCTTCATCTTTCTCATTTTCTTGAAACAAATCTGCTATCTCCACATCACATTCATTATCCTCTTTCGTTTCATTTAGATTACCATTCTTGCATGCAGCCATCTCTTGTTCACTCATCTCTGCTGTTATACCGTCTTGCATTAAACTTTGTTGATCATCGCTTTCGTTTTCCTCTTCACTTGAACTTTCAGTTTCACTTTCCTCTTCGACATCAACCACTTTCTTTCGCTGACTCTGCAATCTCGTCGTTACATTTGCTTGCACATCTCCTTGTATCATTTTCACTTGTGGCACGGCTTTAAGTTCTGCAATGATTTCTGGATGCAACAAGAATCTTTCTGTGCTTCCCATTTTTGCAATACTAGCACACATCAATGTCACATACGGTGTAAGTGAACATTTGACTTTATGCGGAATTACCTCTTCTTCCACATCGTTACAACACAGCCTTACATCAACTTTCACTAACTTTGCAGGAATGGCATCTCCTGCCACGCATTGTAAGTTCACTTTTCCAATCTGCTCCACCTTCATGCCTTCCAGTAATTCTTCACTAATCACCGGAACCTCTGCTCCAGAATCAATCAGTGCTTTTACTTTTATTGGTTCTTTTCCTGCTGTTCCACGAATCTCTACCTCGACGTACTGCAATAACACTTTCTTCAATGCTGTACTTTCATCTTTTCCAGCCATTTCTTTCTGCATTCCATTGTGCAATAGAATTTCTTTCTGAATATCAGGTGAAAGGTGACATTTCATCACTGACTTTACTTCAGTTTCTTCAGAATAATGAGACCGATGTTCTGTGGCTTGACTTTCTGAATTGTCAACCACTTGAATTCGATTCACCCTCGAATTTTCTTGTTTTGCACCATAATTTGAGGTTGTAACAGGAACTGGACAGAATTTCATTAAATGCCTGTCTGATCCACAGTTGTGACAACGTTTCACCACTGCACCTCGTTGTTCGATGCTTTCTTTTCTCTTATATGGAGTAAACGATGCATTGCCTTCTCTTGCGACAAACCTTGGTGGTGACTTGTTATATACCGGACGTTGTCTGGTCATCATCGACTCTTTGTTCTCGTGAACTACCGGATAATTTNATTTAGCTTTATTTTCCATTTTTATCAATTCTTGATCAATTTTAATGTTTATTATTGGTAATTGATTTTTATTAGTAAATAGAACTCCTACAGTTTTAGCTATTGATATTTTAAACCCATTTTTATTACACCAGTTATTTATTTCATCAATTGATTGTTGGATTTTTTTAATTAAAGTTTTAGTTTTTCTATGTCCTATGTAAACTGCACTATCATCTGCAAAGAGTGACATATTAACACCTTCTGGGCCTGATGGAATATCATTAATCATTATTAGGAACAATAGAGGAGAAATTACTGAACCTTGCGGAGTCCCATTTTGTTGTACTAGTTTATCGGATAATTCAGTTCCAACCTTTACTTGAAATGTTCTGTTAAATAAAAAACTTTTGACCCAATTTGTTACGTTTCCCACTATTCCTAATTTTTTTAGTTTTTGTAAAAGTGTAGGTACATGTAACATGTCATAAGCACGTTCAAAATCAATGAAAACTGCCAACACTTGTTCCTTATTTTTTAGCTTTTTAAGTATTGTATCCTGCAGTTTAAGAATTTGATCGATTGTGCTTTTATACTTACGAAATCCAGATTGATTTTTTGTAAATATAGCATTTTTTTCTAAATACCACTGGAGACGGTTCGCAACCATTTTCTCCATTACTTTGCATAAAGTCGCTGTTAATGAAATTGGTCGATAGGATTCTGGTTTTGTTGCATCCTTATTTGGTTTAAGTAAAGGCAATATAATGGCATGATTCCAATCACTTGGTATATTTCCCTCAATCCATACTTCATTATAAAAACTCAATAGAGTTTTTAGTGCATTTTTATGTAAGTGTTTCAGTAATTCGTATGGTATCCTATCATCCCCCGGTGATTTATTATTTTTTGCCGATTTGATTGCTTGTTTTAGTTCATTCAGATTAAAAATTTTGTTCATTAATTCTACTTCTTCATTACGATTATTTTCATTATTAATATGGCTATTATCTATGTTATTACTTGTAATATAATTTAAGAAGTTTTTATTATAATTTTGAGAGTTACTAGTTTTTTCGTAAGTATGAGCTAGTATATTTGCTTTATCTATGTTTGACTCAGCTAATAATCCATTATCATTAAGAGTAGGAATTGATGCGTAAGCTGCTACTCCATTCATTTTTCTAGCCATGCTCCATACTGATCCTAATTTCGTTTGATTAGTAAGCGTAGAGCAATAATCCTGCCAACTAGATTTTGCTTCTACCTTAAGGGTTCTTCTAACTATAGCTTCTTGCTTTTTGTATTCCATATAATCATTAAGTTCTTTGGTTTTTTTCATTTTGTTTCTACATTGATTTCTTTTATACACAGCTTCATTACATTTATCATTCCAATATGGTAGAGGTTTAAATTTCTTACGCTTTTCATTCTTTCTTAGATTTTGTTTTTTAAGAGGTATTGATTGATTAGCTAAGGTATTTATGCATTCTAATATATCATTATACTTATCATCTATATTTGTTTTCATTAGGACTTCATTAGTTAATGTTAAATTGCTAGAATCTTTATAATTTTTTTGGCATATTACAGCTCAATCTTTATAGCCATAATTGCATACTTACGTTATTTTCGATTATGCTTTCCTCGTTAACAAAAGTAATGGATGCAAAATGGTCAGATCCCATATTATACTTAGTAACAGTATGTCTAGTATTTAATGCTACATCTTGTGAGCATATACTTAGATCTATAACTGAGTTATTATTTAGCATGTTAGAAGTAATATAAGTAGCCTGCCCTGTATTAAGGACAACCATATTCTTTTTAGCTAATATTTCTTCTAATAATCTTCCTCTTATTTTCGTATATGAGCATCCCCAAAGTTTATTATGCGCATTCAAATCACCTACTATAATTGTTCTTTTATTTATGAAAAGATGTTCAATTTCCTCTTTAACCAATTGATGTGAAGGTGATATATATGTATTAAAAATTTTAAAGTGACCATTACTGGTTTTAATTTCAATTCCTTGAATTTCAATATTCGGATTATCTTCTATATCTAGTAAAGTGAAATTTATTCCTACTTTTATATAAATGACAAGGCCACCCTTTGTATTAGTTGTACAGTCTTTACGGACCACATTATAACCATCTATTTTTGGTGGATTTCTTTTAGGTTTTAAAAGGGTTTCCTCTATGCACACCACATCCGGCGGACTGGGCACATTAACTAAGAAATTCTTTAGTTGGTCCTTATGACCCCTTAAACCATTGGCATTCCACTGAAGGACTGTAAGTGCCATTTAGAAAAAGTCATGATTATTTATATTTATTATTTGAGTGAAGCATACCTAACAATTACAATTGAATTGGACCTCATTTTCAAACATAAGTTGTGAAGCAGCTTGGCAAATGATCATTTTAGCCTGTTCTTTTGTTTTACAATTATCTATTGTTGCTAAAATGCCAAGTACAAATCTCTTATTTCTAGAAATAATTGGATCATTATTGTCCACATTATTCTTGTTACTTGCATAGTATTTCTTATCATTAAAATTCAGGAAAGCTTCAATTACATTTTGTGAAGTGGAGTCTTCCATTGGGATTTCTGGTTCTAAATGGTCGTTATGTTTGAGTGTTACAGTTGATGACGATGTATGGGAGTCTTCCATTGCGATTTCTGATTCTAAATGATCATTATGTCTGATTTGCACTGTTGATGATGATGCAAGGGAGGGCCATAACTGATTAACATTACTGGATTTCAGTTTATCAGCATAAGTTTGAATGTTTACATTATTAACTGTAGGGCAGTTAGTTCCTTGATTTAAATTTACAATAAGATCTTTTATGCATTTTGTCAAATTGCTGATTTATTTTAACCTTTTGAATGGCTTCATTTAGTGTTATATTTTCTTCTGCTCTTATCTTTAATGCTTTTTGCAGTTCGATATATTGAGGACATCCTCTAAACGCAGCGCTATGAGCCTGTCCACAATTAGCACATTTCTGAGTAATTGAGTTACATTCTTTAAATTCATGATCAGTTGTCATCATTTCTTAGCATACATATACATCGCTGTTCGTCTGCTTAATTTTATAGAGCAAATATTACAGCTAAAAGAGGTGTGCACTTATTTCGAACAGTTCTCATCCTTCCTACGGCATGTTACAGTCATAACTATAATATGTAGCTTTAATTCTGGTTTCTCTTGATTGGATTTTGACATGTCCTCTCTAATAAATTGTGCTTCGTGAATTACGACAACGACGCTATGCAAGTAATTAATTCAAAATTAATTCAAATTAATTCAAAATTGCTACGCTGGTTTGGAAGGCTACGACTGGTACTGCTCCGGACTACATTGCTGAACTGTGCCTTCCAGTTGGCACTCAAACTGGTCGGCGGGCTCTCCGGTCTGCCTCGCGAAATGACTTGATGATACCGTCGTTTCGAACCACCACCTGTGCTCGTCGGGACTTCTCGATTGCGGCGCCACGGATCTGGAACGCTCTTCCGCCGTCTGTGCGTGCTGCACGCGGCTATATGGTTTTCTCTAAACTCTTAAAGACGCATTTTTCAGCTGTTTGATGGCCACGTGTTGAGCGCTTCTGAGAGACTCTTAAGTGGCGCTTTATAAATGTTTTGTTACATTACATTACATTACATTACAATTAGCTTAGATTGAACGCTACAACTGCTGATATGACTAATGCAAATGCTTCTACAACGTTTGAAACTGATCTGTAGAATACATGGCTTTGGTCCAAGATCCTTTTGTATGTATATATATATATATATATATATATATATATATATATATATATAATATATATACATATATATATAATTGTCTTTCTATGCTTCTGGGCTATTATAGAGTACATATAAAGAACATTTCAAAGCGCCGCCAACATAGCTTCACAAGAGATATTTAAGGATTTGCGTCTTAACAAACGATGAGAATGTTTCTTGCGTCGAGTTGCGAGGAACAGTGCGAATGTTTACAGGACGACGACTGAGAATTGGAAGAGAACTGGTTTCCGATCAAAACTGCACTGAATAAGAGAGATTTGTTTATGCCGAATGCTTAAGCGTTTCTGCTTTGAAGCAGCGTCAGAGTTGCTGCCTTGAAAGAAGCGCTTCGTCTGGTATTAAGGAGCTTTTCCAGGTCTCTTTGTTCCACTGTCTTCCGCCTTCAAATCTTCCTCATCGCAGATGGAATCTGTTGTGGCAGCTTCTCTGGTTCCTTCCCACTCTCTGTTGGCATACAGACAACCGCTTGTTATCTCTGGACAACCCCTCTGACACTACGCAGCGCTCGTGAATAAGCTGGTGCCCTGCGCCTGACTTTAGAAGTGGGGCTTAAGTGGTGTCGAGTGTACGATTACGGCTAATGCGCAAGATGACTTGGTTGTTCCGCCAGCCTTGATGTCCACGAGACACCATAGAAGCTTTGGTCCATCATCCTGGAAGACATTGTCTAGCAATTTCATATAATGAGCTTCTTACCCTCACTTAGTTTCTAGTCTACTTTATTCTATTCTACTCAATTCTGTTCTATTCTATTTTATACTATTCTGGAAACGAGAATTCTGGGATGTCTTTTCCATGGGAAGGGCAGTCACGTGCTTTCCATCTGATTGCCCCAGGGGAATTGTGCTCCGGTGCCTCGGAATCTCGATGAGAGAGAGAGAGAGAGAGAGAGAGAGAGAGAGAGAGAGAGAGAGAGAGAGAGAGAGAGAGAAAGAGCGTGAGACAAAAACAGGAAAGTCATCGTCCTGTCTGATATATTTTCCAGGTGGCATTATTTATTCAGAATCTGGTATGCCTTCACCACCCCGTTTTCTTGCGTCAGAGGCGCCACTTGGGCGTCTTTGATCAAATGTTCCATGAGAACAGAAATAGTCAAAACTAATCAGATCAAAAATAAACTAATCATATCAGATCAAGACGGTTACTTACTTACTTACTTACTTTCTTGCTTATAGAAAGTTACAAGAATCGAAAGGAATTGGCAAAAATTAAAATGAGCAATTCCCTTACCATAGCACATCTTTACCTGTGTCACCCTACCATTCCTAGCCTTATCTCTATTTACATTACCACGTCTTTCGTTACCTTAATTGACCTGACCAAACCTTGTCTTGCATTATCTTAATTTCCTTACTTTACATTATATTACATTACTTGACCTTCTCTTGCTATATAGATGTTTCAATTATGGTTTTATAGCGCATTTCCCTACCCTTTGAAAAGCGCACAAGCACTCAGACATCTTCATCTAATTACAGCAACGTGATCAATCCGTTAAAATGTCATGATGAGGCTTTTTTTGAGTTAATGAGTCACTCACCGGTTTCAACTCGGAAACATCCCATCCGAGATATTCGGCAACAGTCATCATGTGATTAACAATGCATTCCAACTCCTAATTCAAGAAATTAAAACAAATATTGTTGTTTCTGCTATTATTACTACTATTACAACATCTGACGTGTATGCCATTGTATGACTATTATGGGAACCGTGCCCCGTTTACATGTAGCATCAGATCATAACGTTTTAAAGGTGTCTAAAAGACCACCTATGTATTACACTTTACAACGTATTAAAGGTGTCTAAAGAGGCGCTCAGACCAATTGGCAACTGTGACGCACAACTGACGTTATCAGAACATAATTGTATTGTATTCAAACATTTATAAAGCGCCTCTCATAGGGTGAACCATTCAGAGGCGCTCCCAATAGTATTTTTTTTGAAAAAAAATACAACAATCCAATTCTATTTAAAAAGAGAACTATGCAAACTGCATTCAAAGTGAAATAATTCATCGTATGCTTGAATTCATATTTTTGGCAAAAATAATTCACTGCTCGCACTATTGTTTAATCTCGAAGAAAAATTCACAATGACCCCAATTCCTTGTATTAAAAAACGAATATAAAATAGTTCAAATGACTAGGTTTAAAAATTGTTAAACTGCATTCCTCCATTTCAAACTTTGAAATTGAATTATTGCAGAAGAATCGTAATGCTGAATATATGCAACGCACTCTAAGTATTAATTAACATGCTGTCTAGCTTTTAGTTGCTTTAATTAATCTCTAGTTTCTATTTTTACGGAAAACAGCAATTATTATATGTCATAATAAAAATAGGAATATTTCTAAACGCTGAAGATTACAATTCTCAGTGCGCTGGACTCTTACCCTGGAATCGAGAAGACCGTTACCGTCGGAGTCATAGAGACGAAAGACAACTGAAAACAAAGGTAAAAGGGCAATTTAAGAAACCCACGTGGGTGTATTTCGTTTTCCATTAGCTTAAAATTAATGTTTAACCTATTTAAGAATATTGGTTAGTGGCTACTTATAAAGCACTGGTTGGCAACGTTTTAAAGGTGTGTAAGGAGAGCGCTCTATTCACAAGATGCCGTCGTTTCCCATGCTCATATCGTAGTAGCTTAAGTTTAACGACACTAATAACAAAGATCATTAGCGTTGCCCTTCTCCTTTATCCAGGCTTGAGACTGGCACTGCAACAAACCAAGCAGTAGTAGTAGTAGTAGTAGTTCCAGTTTAACGACACTGTGTGATTACAAAGATCATTAGCGTCGCCCTCCTCTTTTATGCAGGCTTGGGACTGGCACTGTCAGAAAGCTAACAATGGCGGATTTCACAAAACAAGCATAGGCGGAGTTTGCTCATATAGCCTTGGTCAATACCATTGTAAAGGTGTTCAAGAAAAGCGTTTTAAGCAATCGGTTACTGCGTCCTATGCCTATGCAATTGGTTGGTTAGTTGCTGTTTAACGACACTGTTCCATAAGAAAGTTGATTAGTATCCCTCCTAGTTTATCAAGCATTAGGACGGACATCATTCAAAATCTGCAGTGGCGGAGTGACCCAGCGACGTAGTAATTTCAACAGTTTATTGTTGCCAGTTTCGTTGACGTTGACCTTACCTTAATTAATTATCTAGGCTTCAAAGGAGCCATGTATAATAATTGGTTGGAGAATGGATTCCAAGAATTGAACGCCACCTTGTGGCATCAAAGGCCTTTAACATCGACAAATAAATAGCTTTGGACAGCTCTCACCGTTCCTATGGCATAAGACAGTACTCGTTACAGTGCGCTCTCCATTTTAAGAAATCCCAATGCCTTGCCACAAAAATCACAAGATTGGCCAAGAGTGTACTAAAAAAGCCCAAGTAACTAAAAAGGAAAAGTTGTGATGAAATTAGAATTCTCAAAACGCCTAGCTAAGAAGTGGCAAAAGAAAACACCATAGCATAACATTGAATTAACAAATTACAAAGTTTACTAGTTACAATAGGCTAATAATAAACGACTTTCCGACACAGTCACTGAGTGAGTCTTTTCTAATCTGATTCGCTTTCTCTGTTGAAAGTCCGGTAACAACACTGATTGTTTCTGACTGCAGCGCTCCTATTTCTGTCGTCCAATGTATCGTGATTGGCATCTTCCCTCCGTGACATTTTCGACCAGCGAATTGGCGGGAGTCCAGGAATGACATTCTGCGCTCTGTTGCGCATTTTCCTGGTTGGCCAAAATTCTGTCTCCAAATGTGCGACACTTCAGTGTGTTGACTGCTTCGTTTTGCGAAGAAAGTGTGTTTACATCACCAATATTCGACGATTTGTGATTATTTATTCCTAGGCTCAATAGTTACGTAAAAATGGGAAATAAATTATACCGGAAGTCTATGTATGAAGAATGACGTCATGTTATTCATAAGATTAGTGTGTAAGTAAGGTAAAGAAGTAAACGACCAGTAGCTGCAGAGATATGGCCAGCGATCGAGTCACTCAAAGACAGCAAGTCAGCAAGTGATTATACTACCCATATTTATGAATGTAGCCCTGTAACGAAATACCAGAAACCATGAAAAGGAACATGGATGCATCAAAGGAGCGAGTGAGTGAGTCCTCAGTTTAACGGCAGCTTATGACAACATTGGCCGTTGCCGCCGACAAAGATTAGTTTTGGCATATTACAGCTCTTATTCAAAGAGAATATTACACTTAAAAGAGGTGTGTTATTATTTTTGAACAGTTCTCACTGTTCCGATGGCATAATACGCAGACATCTTAGTGATTGTGGGAAACAATGACCGCTTCCCTGTTTTGTAGGGTACTTATTTGGATATATTACACTTAACAGAGGTGTGTAATTATTTTTGAACTTGGGTATCGGTGGTGTTAGAATACATTATCTCAGATTGGAAGAGTTATAAGGATACTCTAAAAAGCACGGTATTTAAATGTTGTTATTTATGGATTATCCAGTGTTTAACGATATCTTACAGCAGCCAAGGACATTGGCTTTGACCTTATCTCTTAACCAATGGTGTCTGCAGATTGGTAGTTTAAGTTAACGGCACCTTATCATAACCAGGATTAGTCGAGTCACCACCTCCATAATCCAGGTTTTAGACTGGCACCACTAGATTTTAAGGCAGTGAAGGATAAGCTGCACAGTTAGCATTATTCAGTGTTCAAGGACATCTCATGGCTACTTTAACGTCTACCCACAAAAACGTTCAAGACTTAATGTATTTGGTATTCACTTTTTTTTCTTAACAACTTTCAAGGACTTAATGCATTTTAATATTTACTTATTGGCGACTCAGTGCCAAAACAAAGCTGATTAGCGTCGCCCTCCTCCTTTAGCTAATCATCGGGACTGACACCCTCCGAATTAATTATGTCCAACATTTCTTTACTCCGTGTAAAGCACAGAAGAGTCTGAAGCCTTTTCTGTTACGATCGATGAACAGATGCGTTTAATCTTTCGGATGTGATTGATGAAGAGTTCGTTCAATTAGCAGTTAATTAAGTTGGGCGCTAAAACGATAACTTAGCAAAGACATCTTCCTCAGCTGCAATTAAGACAGAAAGGAGGAATGGGGGAAAGAAAAGGAAGAACGGAAGAGATATATAGGCTATATAGAGAGGAGTAAACCTGCTCATTGTATCGATGGTGATGATGCCAATAATTATATTAATAACAACAACAGCAGCAATAATAACAAAACTCATTCATTCATTCATTCATTCATTCATTCAGAGGAATAATAATATTAATAACAATACTAATAATACTGAAAATAATAATATTGATAATAATAGCAATAATTATAATAGAAATAGTAGAACAATTTTAATATTAATATTTAAAATAATAATAACACACCTTTAAATATAATGAAAACATGCTATATAGAAATTGCAATGTATTGTAATCAGTCAATAATGTCCCTTTACAAACTACGCATAATGACGCATAATAAAACTATAAAGATTATAATAATAATATTATTATTATTATTATCCTCTCACATTCCAGCTTGTCCTCTGGTCTTCCTGCTTCGAGCAGCGACAGATAGCAGACGAGGTCCTTGATCCAGATCCTTCCGGTCCTTAGGTCCCTGCTTGTCCTTCGAACGACCTTGTGGTTTTCCAGCGCAGTCTTCAAGAGCGAAGTCCGCGACTGACGAATCCAAGGATCCGAAGGTTCAACTGACCATCGACAGCATATCATTGTTATGAAAACTATTGTTATCGTTATTGGCATTGTTACTGTCATGTCTAATGTATTGTTATTTGTTAGTTTTGCATGATCTCTCGGGTGTTAAATTTTTTTTGGCGAGACAAGAGATATAAGAGGGTTGTCTGGAATGGTTACGTCCCCCCCCCACCCCTGGAACGGTTCCGCTAGAGTGCCACGAAAAACCACCGAGTTAAACAGTTGGATATTAGTAGATACGTGGCAGCAAGAAACATAAATTATTATTGTTATATTTATTTTTAGCGACATCTATTGACGGAATTCTCCATGTCAGTTTTCATCTAATCGCTCGCCTACCGAGTCCAATGCTTATATAGCACCAAGTAAAAGCGTTTTAAAGGTGTCTAAGGAGTGCGCATTATAGCCAATCGCCTACCATGTCCCACAAAGTTCGAATCCAGCCAATTTGAAATCACGTAAATTCTGATTCTAATTATTCTGTTGGATTTATATAGCGCCGGTTAAACGAACGTCTCGGATGGTAGAGAATTAGTCGTGTAACGTTGTTCATATCCTTCATTACCTACTACCCTCTGTCCTATATACTGGTCACGATTTGCGCCCACGCTCACATAACCGTGTTCTTTCTAGATTTGATTCCCTCACCAGGCGTGGTTTTTTCTGGCTAGGATGTTGTACAGCTAAGCCATATAGTGTTTTTTAGTTTACTATTTACTAACTTTTCGCTACTATTTGATAACTTTGTATAACTTTGTATGTACAGCGCCGTGCGTTTGCCAGCGTTTAATAAAGAACACACTTACTTACTTACTTACTTACTTTCTATGTAAAGATGTAAAGAAACGAGACGCAAAGTAACGCTATAGAGGTCGCCTATGTGACGATCTCGATATATGCGCTACCGATTATTCTTTCGACTGACTGACTGACTGACTGACTGACTGACTGACTGGCTGACTGACTGACTGACTGACTGGCTGGCTGGCTGGCTGGCTGGCTGGCTGACTGACTGACTGACTGACTGACTGACTGACTGACCGACCGACCGACCGACCGACCGACCGACCGACCGACCGACCGACCGACCGACCGACCGACCGACCGACCGACCGACTGACTGATGAATCCGAGGATCCGATAATTTAACTAACAATCGACAGCTTATTATTATTATTGTTATTTATGTGTTAATTATTATTCTTTCTACAATTAGAACTACGTCGTTATTGTTTTTGATATTACCCTATTATAAATTTATTGCTAAGTTTATTGTTATTTTTGTCGACATCCTTCGCTTGAGTTTTAGTATACTTGCACACCGGTCCAAAGTTTATATAGCATAGTTTGAAAACGTTTTAAAGGTGTCTAAGAAGTGCGCTGTAGACAATCAGTTACCACGTCCGACGAATTTTAAATTCCAGCCAAATCTAAATCATGTGAATCCCAATTGCATTGTCAGTTTATATAGCGCCTCTTTAAAAATGAACAGTTCGAATGGTAGACAATTAGTCGTGTTACGTCGTTTCACATGTCAAGATGTTAAGAAATGATGAGCAAAGTAATGATAGAGGTCGCCTATTATGACGATTGTTCCTATTATGCATCTTACCATTCATTCGTTCGTTCATTCACCCACTGACTGACTGACTGACTGACTGACTGACTGACTGACTGACTGACTGACTGACTGACTGACTGACTGACTGACTGACTCAACCGATCGATCAATCAATAATTGAATCAATCACTGTATGGTAGACTAGGTTATGGTATGATAGGGTAGCGTAGGGTTGGGTATGGTACGATAGGGTGTAAGTAAGTATGTATATGATAGGGTAGAGTTGGGTTGGATAAGTAAGATCACATCAGGTCATGCATAGTAAGGCAATTGAGGCGATTAAAGGTAAATCTGATGAATTACTACTGTAGACTCCTGCTGTTACCATACCTAGGAGGTTGTAACCATACCTAGGAGGTTCATACCTAGGAGGTTGTAACCATACCTAGGAGGTTGTAACCATACCTAGGAGGTTGTAACCATACCTAGGAGGCTGTTACCATACCTAGGAGGTTGTAACCATACCTAGGAGGCTGTTACCATACCTAGGAGGCTGTTACCATACCTAGGAGGCTGTTACCATACCTAGGAGGCTGTTACCATACCTAGGAGGCTGTTACCATACCTAGTAGGCTGTTACCATACCTAGGAGGCTGTTACCATACCTAGGAGGCTGTTACCATACCTAGGAGGCTGTTACCATACCTAGGAGGCTGTTACCATACCTAGGAGGCTGTTACCATACCTAGGAGGCTGTTACCATACCTAGGAGACTGTTACCATACCTAGGAAGTTGTTACCATACAGAGGAGGCTGTTACCATACCTAGGAGGTTGTAACCATACCTAGGAGGCTGTTACCATACCTAGGAGGTTGTTACCATACCTAGGAGGCTGTTACCATACCTAGGAGGCTGTTACCATACCTAGGAGGCTGTTACCATACCTAGGAGGCTGTTACCATACCTAGGAGGTTGTTACCATACAGAGGAGGCTGTTACCATACCTAGTAGGCTGTTACCATACCTAGGAGGCTGTTACCATACCTAGGAGGTTGTTACCATACAGAGGAGGCTGTTACCATACCTAGGAGGTTGTTACCATACAGAGGAGGCTGTTACCATACCTAGTAGGCTGTTACCATACCTAGGAGGCTGTTACCATACCTAGGAGGCTGTTACCATACCTAGGAGGCTGTTACCATACCTAGGAGGCTGTTACCATACCTAGGAGGCTGTTACCATACCTAGGAGGCTGTTACCATACCTAGGAGGCTGTTACCATACCTAGGAGGCTGTTGCTGGATTTCTTAGAGGATGATCTGCTGTGGTTCTCTGGAGCAACCTGGTCTCCGAAGCAAAGGATCCGATCGACGCTATTGGCATGAACAGCGACGCTCTGAGACGGATGGAACAAGGCAGACATCGATCCTACAATCACACACACACACAGACATACACACGGCCACCGAATCAACTCAATAGCCAACATCATCATCTACTTCATCTTCTACGTCATCACCTTCGTCATCGTGTATACGTCATTAGTTGGTGACTTACTAACGGCGTCTCAGGTTCCCTTTTCTCTTAAACTTATAGCGCTTTAGACATCTTTTCAACTTTTCCTCAAACGCGGTCTGCTAATAAGTACCACCAATACAGTATAAATACCACTATTCGCCAACATAGTATTAGAACGTATGGACCGATATATTGGAATACTCTACCGACAGAGCTAACATGTCTTCCATCATTGTGCCAGTTTAACCCTAGGGCTACCAAGCTTTTTTGTAACACGGACTACCAAGGGGGTGGTTACCACCCCCCCTGGATTTCGTGTTTGGTTTTACATATCATAACTTGTAATATAGCATTGGATTCAGCATTCATTTCTGCACAGAATGGTATATTTAGTTGTACATTATGTGAATGCACCTCGAAATTACATCACTTTTAACAACGGAACCCATTAATTAGCAATATTGTATATTATTGCGTACATTTTGTACTTTTTGGATAAACAAATATAAGATTATGTGTGTTTTGAAACTAATCTATGTATAAAAGATACACAAAATCATCCCTACACATGTTTATATAGTATAAATGTACATCCATACATATATATCCATACATATATATATCGGTTTACGTTGTAATGCTGTATTCAGCCATTTTCACACAGATTACGCGTATTATTATTTATTTTGATCACTTCCGGTATTCAAAAGACAAAGATGTAGGTATGCAAATGAAGCCCTTCATTCCCTCTAAAGAATGGTATCTTTGTTTCCCTTCCAGGAAGACAAATGAATACGCTACAGACAAAAAACTAAGGGGGGAGTCCTTCCATTCAGCCATTTTTCACGCATATTACGCGTATTATTATTTATTTTGAGCACTTCCGGTTGTCTCAAGTCAACTCAGTGACCATAGAAATGTAGCCCCACATTCCCTCTATAGAATGGTAAAATTTGTGTCTCTTAATATTAAATGACGGATAAGATATAGTCGAAAATCTAGGGGGTATCCACCCCCCTGGTGCCTCGGGTATATTGGGTATAACTCTTGAACGGTGTGAGATATCATCTCACATTTTACCTCAAAACGTGTGTAAATGAACCCCCTACAGCTACCTAAAAGGTCAAATTTTTATTCCATACGAAAAAAGTTTGAGATGAAAAAAACCTAGGGGGCTGGCAACCACCCCCATCATTGTGCCAGTTTAAAAGCAAACTAAAGTCTTACCTATTGAATGCTGTATGTCTGTAAGTTCAATTGATTTTCTACTTGTTATGTACTTCTAGATAAAATGTTAAGGGCTGGTTGTATGCGATGTGTTCACGTTTACCTAGCAGCTAATGTTTGATGTCATGCATAATATGCTGGGAAATTCAATGTTGATATTGTAATTACTCACGGATATGCTATTTAAGAACCAAACCATTGGTTGAAATGATTGACTGTAATCGGGCGACCTCTGTCAGCGGAACGGTTCGTTCCTTTGGGGTTTCCCATTGACACTGTATGTATAACTAAACTAACTGTTTCCGTGTTTATATGTTTTCGGTGATCAATAAAGCATTGATTGATTGATTGATTGACAGTAATAGTCAACTGAGAGTAATTGTTGATAGAGTAACTTACCTCTACATGTATGTATAGTTTGGAGTTTGATTTACATGAGCGCCTCTGAATAGGCAATCTGGTAGGGGCGCTATAACAAGTGTTCAAATACAATACAATGTGTTTTTACTGCATGAGTAGGCTTAAACCCTGCATCAGTTAGGCTTCAGGTCGAAGAAATGCATTTACTGCCAAGTGTCCTAAACGGCCGCAAACGCTTAAAACGGAGTTGCTTTATAATATATGGAATCGTGTGAAATGGAACTGAAGTTGCTTAACTTAGTTTTTAAAGTTATTTTTACGTTTTCAGTAAAATGACATGATGAGTTGTATGTTGAAATTAATTTTAATATCGGTGCGCCTGTATATGTAGAGCTATGAGTTTTACATTTAAAGGTGTTTAAACGAAATGCTGTTTATTGAATTATTCCTCGCAATCTGCAACAACCCCGAACACGTACTCAGAAGACTCAACTCCGAAGACGTACTCAGAAGACTCTTCCCCAAACTAGACAAAATAAAAATCATTTAAGATCAAGAGCTCACAACTTCACCCTCCCCCTCAGAAGGATGAACGATATTTTATAACCCGTATCCTCTTTCAAAGCATTTATTAAACATCGGCCTAACCATGAAAGCCTTATCTCAGAGCTATAGAGATACACGATTGTAAACATGATGCGTCTTTGTCATCCTGTCTTGATAGAATAAACGAAAATTGATTGATTGATTGGTTGATTGATTGATTGATTGATTGATTGATTGATTGATTGATTGATTGATTGATTGATCACAGCTTTAAGACGAATTGACATTTGCCATGGTGGTACCTCAAATGCAACGCAATGGCTTTAAATACAGAATCGTAGATCAGCAAGTTTAAAGCCCTTGTGGATAAGCTGGTTCCCTGCTCTTGACTTTCGATTGGCGTTTTAGAAGCTTGGAGTTTAAGATAACGAATACCATTACGCTTAAATACAAACATTTCTTTGGTTACAATCACGGCACTTTAGGTCGAAGAACTGTCTTGATAACGCAGTGCTGTCCAGCCCTCGGCCGCGGGCCGTATGCGGCCCGCGAGCTGATTGCAAGTGGCCCGCCCGAGCTCGCCAAATATTTGCAATTTCTGTAAATATGAAGTAAAAGACAAAGTCAGCGGACTACTTGCATGGCTATTCGTTCGTAACTTGGCTTATCATTTGACAATGTGAACACAAAATCCAGTTCCCACGACGCATTCATTATGATAACTCCATAATTAATTTTAATACAGTTAATAATTTTCAATAAATTTTAGTCGTTGCTTCTGAGTTTTCTGGTGCGGCCCTTGGCTTCAAGAATAACTCATTCGGTGGCCCGCGGTGTCAAAAAGGTTGGACAGCACTGTGATAACGCATTACAGCCATCTCAATGTTAGCAGCAGTCTCTAGCACCTAGCGACATCTTGTGTCTATTAAGGTCGATAGTTCTTCAAATTTGACAGATAGATACCTGGACATCGTGGACGTAGTCATTACGTAACGCAAAGTGTGTTTTGTCAAATATAAAGTTGGGTGACTACAATTTAAAGGTGTTTAATGCAGTCTTATGCTTCTGTAACCGATGCAACTTGCAAATACATTGGGAAGAACGGACACGATAATTACAAAGGTGTTTAGTGTGTTGTTATTTTTACCACACTAAAAGCGCTTGTGAATAAGCTGGTGCCCTTTGCCTGACTTTAGATTGGCGCTTTAGAAGTTTGAAGTTTACCATTACCATTATGACTACTGTTCAGCGCTCTTAGCACACCCTTTCTTCGTAGATATCGGACCGACTTATTTGCTTTCTACTTCTGAGCTGTTTAGCTCTTACCTCTTACGAGACCGCGATGTCTGGTCTCATTGACACCTTCCTTCCTTCCTCTGCTCACCGTCCGAATACGCCACTCTCCGTCATCTCAATGGTTTAACGCAGAATGTCGGACGCTCCGACGACAGGCGCGGCGTTTAGACGGGGACTTCAGAAGAACTCGATCGCCGACTGATTGAGCCTCATGGGTCCACTTTTTCCGCAAAATGCATTCCTCCTACCGTGACAGAGAGCTGGAATATTAGGAGGCCATCATCACTCGCCAGTCAAAGGAGCCAAATAGGCTCTGGACCACTTTCAATGGCCTCCTCGGCTGAGCCATTCACTACAGAGGCTCTTCTTCTGGAGCGATTCTCGGCCAAGATCTCATCCACTGGGAGCGCCACGGCGGATTCCTCTCCACCTGCTTTTTCCACCATAAGGTGAATCTGTCTTCACCTTATGTTTATTATCGTTTGCAGATCTGTTTTAATTCGTTATGATTAAATGATCATCGACGATTCGAAGAGAGAGATTGTAACAAACTATATCATTTCTTATATATAGGCTCGACTAAAAACGTTAAAAAGGTGTCTAAGCTTACCTCCTATTAATCAACGGACAGGCGAACTCAAATGGTTGTGGGGTGCGGTGGTGCAGGGGTATGTTCGGTGCCTTGCAGACGGAGGGTTGCGGGTTCGAATCCACCCCAAGCCGCCGCGTAGGGACCCTGGGCAAGTCCTTCACTCGCAATTGCTCACGCGCTTCGGCGTGAAACTCCGATTCAGTGTCTGCGCTGTAGTTGGGAGCACCTCTGAGTCAGGGCATATTTTAACTATTTAAGTGTTGGGACAAATGTCCCACTACTGCATGCTCAGATTCGTCCCACCACTGATTTGAATAAATGTATCACCCTTTTTCAATGACAATTTTTACTCTCACCAGGTATTTGTCCCACCACTTCAAATTCACTAAAATATGCTATGCTCTGAGTAGAAATCTTGAAGGGGCGCTATAACAAGTTCTCATACATACATACATACGGACGTTAACGTTTGCTTTACCATTCGGAATTCATGGCAAAGGAAACTTACGATTGTGAATGGATTGTCAGAGTTGTACGACATCTTATAGTATATCACAGGCCACTGATAGCGTTTTGAAAGAAATTCTGTGCAGTTCTAGCAATCAAAATTAAACGAAGAAACGTGAAGTAGTATACAGTTTCTGTTTAAGGATGGTCTGTTAGTCTGCGCAAAGATGCGCTGTTAGTCGAGGTCTGAAGGCCACAACTCTACAGTCTTTGAAGAGCGACTTTTTCCTGGACGTGAGTTCCAGAGCCTAGGACCAGCAGCAGGTCTTTGTTGTCAGAACGCAGGAACTGATGGTTTAAACTTTGACTAAATTGCAGGATCTTTTATACAATTAGACCAATGTCGAAAAGTTATTCGATTTTCTGTGGGCTTCCTTCTCCTCTGCTGTATTATTTATGAATACTAATTGTGAACAAATGTTTGCATATATAATGAGCACAGGTGTTCCTTAGGTTTGATATATATATATAATGTGTATCGATTGTTAAGCTGTTTTAGTCTTAGGCCTTAGTTGTGCGGTCGACTGGCCGGCGTTTGGCCTAAAGTAGCCTAAACATTGGCTGACGGTAGATTGTTTTTGCACGTACAGTTAGCGCGCCAAACTTAGAAACTGCTGATGACAGTGAATTTGAACATGTACAGTGTAGTAGTTGTTTTAATGCAGTAGAGAGCTGTATGTTAGAAGTTACAGTCGAGTTGTGTGTGATGAATAACTGTGTTTGAAGAATAGGCCTAGTTGTGTTTAAAGAAGGAAAAACATTCAAAGAACTGTGTCAATTTAATTCTTAAACAGTTAGAAGACGTTGAGCAAATTATATGTAGAGATAAGGAAAGTTCTTGAGTTAGGTCACAACTAAGAAAGAAAAGAGTTGGTGACACTAATCAAGCAATACACAGTACTACAGCAATGGATGTTTCCAGCAATATTATGCCCTTTCCGAAAGGGTTGCTTGAAAAGCAGCAAACTGCTGATCCTATAGCACACAACCATACTCTCCCACCAAATATTACTTTCAATTTATTCCAAGATCCTTATATAAAAAATATTTATTAGTTTATTTAACATTTCTAATTAACTCTTCTAATCCATAATCACTCATGTTAGCATTTCTGCGTTTTTGTCAGACTGTTTTTCTCAATAAAACGAATAGTCCTTAGACACCTTAAAATCGTTTTATTATGTTACTATAAATTCGCAATTTTCGTTTAATCATGCGAAGAAGAAGAATTATATAAGAGCTGTAATATGCCAAAACTAATCTTTGTCGGCGGCAACGGCCTATGTTGTCATAAGCTGCCGTTAAACTGTGGACACACAATCATGCGAAGTGACACAATCCACACAAATTAATTCGATAAAATGCATTTACTGGAATCCGTCCTGAACGATTACAAACGCTAAAACGGAGTTGCTTTAAATAATCGTATGAATTGGAATTTAACCCTCAGGCTACCGAGGTTTTTTTGTAACACTGGCTACCAAGGGGTGGTTACCACCCCACCTGGATTTCGCGTTTGGTTTCACATATCATATATTGTAATACAGCAATGAATTCAGCATTCATTTCTGAACAGAATGGTATATTTAGTTGTACATTATGTGAATGCACCTCGAAATTACATAATTTTTAACAACGGAACCGATAATTAGCGATATTTTATATTATTGCGTACATTTTTACTTTTTGGATAAACAAATATAAGATTATGTGTGTTTTGAAACTGATCCATGTATCCAAGAACATTTTAGACATAATGATGCCTCATTTGTAACAATAGCCTATTAACTAGCCCATAGTTGTAGCGAAATCTAAAGGCATGCAGCTATATCAACATGAAACAAGACTGCGCTATTGTTCACGGCAGTCAAATAAATTTTTTTTTATGTCAGTGGTTCTTGCAGTTATTGCAAGTTACTCCCGTTGTTTTGTGCGAATGCTTCCTGTAAACTGGCTTCTCCCTTTATCTTCAGTATCTGTTTGAGATAATATAAGTTCTAAATCTGGAGCTGTTGACAAACGTTTACGTAGAAATATCGATTTACGTTGTGATGCAGCATCCAGTTATTTTCACGCATTATTATTTATTTTTTATCACTTCCAGTATTCAAAAGACAAATAAGTAAGCAAGCAAATGTAATAAGTAAGCAAGCAAATGTAGCCCTGCATTCCCTCAACAGAATGGTATATTTGTTTCTCTTCCAGGTAACCCGAGGGTTAAATTGCTTAACTTAGTCATCAAAGTTGGTTTAACGGTTTTAGTAAAGACATACGCAATCACGCGTTGACAATATAGTTATTTTAATATCAGTATGTCCTAATATGTTGGGATAAGTGTTTGATATTTAAAGGTATTTAAGCGAATGATATAGATTGAATTATCAAAGAGTTAGGACGAACTGTCATTTTCCTTAGTGGTGACTCAGGAAGCACTGCAATAGCTTTATATTTATAGAGTCGTAGAGAAGTAAATTAAAATCGTTTGTGGATAAGCTGGTGGCCTGCGCCTGGCTTTCGATTGGCGCTTTAGAAGTTTGGAGTTTACGATTACGATGACGAATACTATTCTGCGCTCCGAGCACACCCTTTCTTCGTAGATAGCGGACCGACTTATTTGCTTTCTACATCCGAGCTGTTTAGCTCTTACAATAACACGATGTCTGGTCTGAACGAGACCTTCCTTCCTTCCTTCCTCTGTTCACCGTCCGAATACGCCACTGTCCGTCATCTCCATGGTTTAACGCAGAATGTCGGGCGCTCCGACGTCAGGCGCGACGTTTGGAGAGGATTTTCACTTGAACGCGTTCGACGGCTGATCGAGACTCATGGGTCCACTCTGTCCGCAAAATGCATTCCTCCTACCGTGACAGAGAGCGGGAATATTAGGAGGCCATCATCACTCGCCAGTCGAAGGAGCCAAAGAGGCTCTGGACCACTTTCAATGGCCTTCTTGGCCGTCAGAAGGGTGGTCGACAGTTGGAGTCTCCTCTGACATTCCCTACAGAGGCGTTTCTGAAGCGATTCTCCGCCAAGATCTCATCCCTTCGGAGTGCTACTGCGGATTCCTCTCCACCTGCGTTCTCCACTACGGAGAGCGGCTTCCTGGTCTTAACGAGATGTCCATTGAGTTGCGTCGACTTATTCTCGCCTCCGTTCCTGAGGCGTGCGAGTTAGATCGTGCACCAACTTATCTTGTACAGGAGCTAAACGATGTTCTCCTGCCTATTCTCAAGGTCCTGTGCAACCAGTCGATCAGTGAGGCATGTCTACCTGCTTCTCAGAAACGATCGGTTCTTCTGCCATCTTTGAAGCGAGGTGAATGGTCTGGAGAAAAACGATCCGGCTAACTATAATTGACCTATCGCCAATGTAACTTTTCTTTCTGAAATACGAGAGTGCATTGTTTTAAATCAGTTTATATATATATATATATATATAAAAGAGTGCATTGTTTTAAATCAGTTTATATATATATATATATACATATATACATATCTAGATGTAAATGAGCTGATCCCTCCACAGCAGTCTGGTTTCCAGCAGAAATCATTCCACGGAGACCCTTCTGCTCCTGCTTCTACCTGACTGCTATGATGGCGCTATGGACCATGTTCAGACTACTCTCTTACATGTAGCTCCCTTCGACATTAGCTCTGCCTTTGACTCTGTGAACCACTCCATCCATCTTCAGTGCCTCTCTACTTGCCTTGAGTTGGTTGACCTCTGCCGCCCAATGTCCAACTTGTAGCGCGCCCGGTCCTTCACTCCGCGACGAGAAGGAACTCCTTGTTCCACCGGCTCGCTTGGCTTTTAGGTAACGCCGAGCTTTGACGGTTGTAGGCCCCCACCCATCTGGAATGACCTCCCGTCGGAGTTGCGCTTTTTACCTCTGACCAATCAAACTGGGTTTTATTAATCACTCGTTTTTTTCGTTAGCCGTGACTGGGCTGGTCGGTCCCCAGGTAGGTTTTTGAAGGGGCGCTGTGTAAGTCCCAGAATGAACGAATGAATAAAATAATGAATGAATGAATGAATGAGCGAATATCTTTATTACGTAACTAAAAGCACGGTGCTTTTAATATGAAGTTCGTTGACTAAGACTTAAAAGTGTTGTTGGCGGTTATTTAGTTTGATAGCGTAAAATGGTTATATATTGAGGAGAACACAAACAAAATAAAGGTGTGCTGTGCGCGTTGTTATTTTGGTAGCCAAATGCTGTATAGGATGAAATATATTAAGGAGCTGATGACGATACTTTCCCTCTTTTTCTTTTATTTGTCAATTCTATTGCTTTCAATTCCTTTGTTTTCTTTCCTCTCTATTCCGTGTAACTTTTTGCCTTTAGTTTCTTTTTAAATTCAAATCATCTAATCAAACAATCTTCGAAATGCGTATTTTGGCCTACGCACATTGTGCAGGACATGTTCACAGAGTACATACAATGATACAACTGGCGCAACGTTCACTTAAACGTACAACGGACGTGCACAACGTTTACGAACGTTTACTTTAAATCCACGTTGCACATAATACATTGTAGGCTCTTTTAATAACTGTTTTCTCCTCAATCTTATTAACAGTATAATTTTATAGCATATCACATTCATCTATCGCAGCGCTCGAGGATCACCGACATAATTTTATGCAATATTTTATATATAGCTTCGGTGAAGCAATTTTGAAGGTGTCTAATCAGTGTATTCGATTATCACCAGTCAAAATATTTATAAACATAATTTGTTATGCATTTGTCTATTTTGTGCGCAGATACACATATCTGAATTTTATTAACATAGATAATATTAAAATTTATGTGAGATTTAAATTATCTGTAAAAGTCTCGGTTGACAGTCAAAAACGATAATCGGACACGCACACAGTATACGTACAGCGAATAATCTACAATTTCTACATTCATCGAGGGATGTGTGTATGTGTGTATGTATGTATGTGTGTATGTGTGTATGTATGTGTGTGTATGTGTGTATGTATGTGTGTAAGTGTGTGTGTATGTATGTATGTGTGTGTGTATGTGTGTATGTATGTGTGTGTGTGTATGTATGTATGTATGTATGTGTGTATGTATGTGTGTGTGTACGTGTGTGTATGTGTGTATGTATGTGTGTGTATGTGTGTATGTATGTATGTGTGTGTGTATGTGTGTGTGTGAACGTGTGTATGTGTGTGTGTGTATACATGTATGTATGTATGTGTGTATGTGTGTATGTATGTATGTATGTATGTGTGTGTGTATGTGTGTATGTATGTATGTATGTATGTATGTATGTATGTATGTATGTGTGTATGTATGTGTGTATACGTGTGTGTATGTGTGTATGTATGTGTGTAAGTATGTGTTGTATGTATGTGTGTGTGTGTGTGTGTGAACGTGTGTATGTGTGTGTGTGTATACATGTATGTATGTATGTGTGTATGTGTGTATGTATGTATGTGTGTATGTATGTGTGTGTGTATGTGTGTATGTATGTATGTGTGTATGTATGTATGTATGTGTATGTATGTGTGTGTGTACGTGTGTGTATGTGTGTATGTATGTGTGTGTGTATGTGTGTATGTATGTATGTGTGTGTGTATGTGTGTGTGAACGTGTGTATGTGTGTGTGTATACATGTATGTATGTATGTATGTATGTATGTGTGTACATGTATGTATGTGTATGTATGTGTGCATGTATGTATGTATGTATGTATGTATGTATGTAAATATATGCCTGTAAATATGTATGTATGTATGTATGTATGTATGTATGTATGTATGTATGTATGTATGTATGTATGTATGTATGTATGTATGTATGTATGTATGTATGTAAAGATGAATGGATGTATGACTATGTAAGTGTGTTGATGTACGGTGTGTTCATAAATGTGTGTATGGAAAGAGGAAGTGATGGATGGGGTGGGTAGGGCTGAGTGTAGAGAGATGGTGATAAGGTCGGGAGATGTGATGGGGCAAGGGGGGCAAGGGGGCCAGAGGGGGTGTCACCCGGTGTCAGCCATTATCCGATGTTGTTGGCTGTCGTCTGGTCAGTAATTTGTCGTTGTCGCCATGAATCTGAAAACAGTAATCGAAAGAGACAGGGCGCCATCTCTCTACCCCCCCAACCCACGTCAACAACCAACATCCCTTCTCTCTGATTCTGTCTGTCTGTCTGTCTGTGTCTTTCTCTATCCAGTCAACTAGCACCGTCTGTTCTTCGCTCTCTTTCGCTCTGTCTTCACCTCACTCTCTGTCTGTCTGTCTCTCTGCCTCACATTCTCCTCGACTCTTTCTCCATAATATGTTAATCTCTCCCTCGATCCTCCTTCCTCCTTATTCGTCCTCTTTCATCTCATCGTCACATTCCTCCTGTTCCTCCTTCCACCTCTTTCCTCCCATCCTCACATTCCTCCTGCTCCTCCTTCCTCCTTTTTCCTCTCATCCACACCTTCCTCTGACCTCCTCCACTTGGCTGTCATCCTCGCATTCCTCCTGCTCCTTCTTCCTCCTTTTTCCTCTCATCCACACCCTCCTCTGACCTCCTCCACTTGACTGTCATCCTCGCATTCCTCATCGCTCTCATCCTTCCTCCAACGCCGTTGAAGGTCAAAACAGACGAGACAGGATGATGCACGCAACGGTCGGACCTCTTCACGTCGCTCTCAATCCACTTCAATTTATAACTAAAAATCACGACTATCCGTGTCTATCTGTCTTTCTGTCTGTCTGTCTGCCTGCCTCTCTGTCTGCCTCTCTCTCTCTCTCTCTCTCTCTCTCTCTCTCTCTCTCTCTCTCTCTCTCTCTCTCTCTCTCTCTCTCTCTCTCTCTTCTCTCTCTCTCTCTCTCTCTCTCTCTCTCTCTGTCTGTCTGTCTGTCTGTCTCTGTCTCTCTCTTCTCTCTCTCTCTCTCTCTCTCTCTCTCTCTCTCTCTCTCTCTGTTCCTCTATCTTTCCGTCCCTGCATCTCCCTGCGACTATGTCGCTACGCCTCTCTCTGTTTCTCCATGACTAGTTCTCTGTCTCCATATTTCTCCCTCTACCTTCACGGCATCTCCATTATTTTGTCAATTAAAGCATTTTAATTGATTAATTAATTTTTTAGTCAGTCAGTCAGGAAAGGCAAGAAGGAAATGTTGATTGAACGAATGACGAATTATTCACTGAATCAAACGATCAAAGAATCCATCGATAAACGAAAAAATCGATCAGCGAATCGATCGATCAATGAATCAATCGACCGATTAATCCCTCATTCACAGCTAGACACAGGTAACCAGCAGAATTATAAGCAGCCAAACACCGAGAATCGACCTTCTAACGCTCTGCTCTGAGATTCTAAGTTTACCCTTTCAGCCACAAAGCCACAATCTTCCCACACTCCATTTCCCCCGCTCTTCAAAGAAAATTGCCACGCCCATGGACAATAAGATAGAAATGACCCCGATAGGCACAAGGCAACGCACAGGTGTGCTAACGGGTGCAGTTAAGTAACAGTCGGTTGGATCAAAGGTATGAGCCTCAGGTATTTCGGCTTTCGCCAGGTGTGTGTGTCAAATAGAAGTTCATAATTGTTGTTTGTTAACGAGGCCTGGGTAAAAACTGGTTCAAGAAGATTCTGGGTTAGTTGCGGGATGAAGAAGGGTAGGGCTGAGGAGGCAAAATGGAAAGATGCATCCACCTGTAATAGCTATTATGTCATTCTTTTGATGCTGAACTCATGTGATGGAATTCGTTATAATTCGCAGGACATTGAGGGAAGTGAATGACCACGTGACGGTTATTTATCACGAACAGATAGAGACTTCATCCGATCCAATTCAAACTGATTCGATCCATTTTAATCCCATCCAATCCAATCCAATCTAATCTAATCTAATCTAATCTAATCTAATCCGATCCAATCCACTCTAATCTAATCTAATCTAATATACCTGAGTATAGTCTTTTCTTGCCTAACCTGCTCTAATCTAATCGAGATGTGACAGAGAAGAGGATATAGAAAGACGTAGACATACAGAGGAGAGACAGAGGATGACATAGGAAGACAGAGACATAGAAGACATAGGAAGCTAGATGAGACATAGCAAGACAGATGAAAACATAGCAAGACAGATGAAGACATAGGAAGACAGATGAAGACATAGGAAGACAGATGTAGACATAGGAAGACATAGGAAGACAGATCTTCATCTGAAGACAGGAAGGCAGATGAAGGAAGACATAGGAAGACATAGAAGAAATAGGAAGACACAGAAGAAATAGGAAGACAGATGACGACAAAGTAAGACAGATGAATACAAACAGAAAGACAGAGAAAGAAAGACAGGAGAACAAGAAAGACAGATGAAGGCAGAGAGAAAGATAGAGAAAGACACAGAGAAGCACACATAGGCATAGGGAGTTGGACGGAGGTAGGTAGGTGTGTGTGTCTTGTGTCGTTGGTGCCAGTCTGACGCGTCCATCGTCTGCTCGACCACGTGCTATCGCTGCACCCGATGTTGCTGATGGTGGCGATAGAAGAGGATGCTGTGGAGGCTGTGGCTGGTGCTCGTGTGAGGATGGACGGAGGGAGGGAGGATGAAGGGAGGATGGTTGGGATACGGAGGCTGGCGGTTGGCTTGGATGCGGCCAGGCGGGAATTAATCGAAGAATCAGGCGTAAACACAATCGCGAGGAGATCACCCGCATGACTTCGGACCTCTGTCCGTCTGTCTATCTGTCTCGGTATGTGCCTGTGTATGTGTGCGTGTCTGTGTGTTTGCGTCTGTGTATGTGTGTTTGTATATGTATGTGTATTTGCGTGTTTCTGCGAGTGTATTTGTGTATGTTTTACGGGTGCATCGCACTTGTATGCGTGTGTAAGCGCATACATGTATACTGTATGTGTGCTTGTTTCTGTGTTTCTGTGCATGTGTGTGTTTGTATGCGTGCTTGTATATGTGTGCGATTCTGCGTATATGTGGACTAGTTGATTTATATATGTTTGTGTTTGTATGTGCTTGTTTATGTATGTGGGCTTGTATCGGTGTATGTGTGCTCGTATATGAGTGTGTGCTTGTATATATGCATGGGAACACTTAATATAACGCATTTTTATTAAGCTGACAAAGGTGATGTGTGTGTGTGTGTGTTGGTGTTTGTATTTGTGCGTGTGCGTGTGCGTCTGTGCGTCTGTGTGTGTTTGTGTGAATTTGTTCATATATTTGTGTGCTCTTCAATTGTTTAGATAGTTTTATCTTAATTCGTGAGCTCATAAATAAATGAATATTTATATAAATACATTTATGTATATATATATATATATATATATATATATATTTTATGTGCAATAGATTATTTTTTATATATGTATATAACAGTGCAAATCATTGATTGCATGTTTATTTAGATCTGTGACTGACGAAGATAGAAGATGAAGTTGATGATGATAAAGATGAAGAAAAAGAAGAAGAGGAGGAAGATGAAGATACAGAAGAAGAAGAACAAGATGATGATGATGACGACAACTACGACATCTTTTCCTACCGGTTCGAATCCTCCTTCCGTCACTTCCGTTTCCGGTGTTCGATCCGCCATCTTGCCTGGCCGAGTGCCCCCCTCCTCCGAGACCATGTAGTTTCCCAGTCAGGCTCTGCAGTTTCTCCGTGATGCCATACAGCTTGTCCTTCGGCCAGGAATCGAGTCGGACGCGTGTTTCTGATCCCTGCTGGTGATGGGAGGGGGTCTTGGAGTCGCGGGACCCTGGGGTCGACTTGCCCCCGGTCGAGGAGGGACCGGCGACGGTTAGGAGTGGCGGCGGTGGGTCGGTCTTCTTCTTGAGGAAGGAGAGGAAGAGGTGCTTCGATAGATCGTCAGGGATCTCAGCCTCCAGGTAGATGTCTATGAAAGTCTTGAAACAGTCGTAGTCGATTGGCTGACGACGGATAAAAAGAGAACACCTTGAACACCTTTATTTAGCAATGTCGTTACTAATTTAAACAAATTTTCCGTATAATAATTATGCTGCTAAGCCTCAAGATCTGTAATATGCCAAAAATAAACTTGACTTGGAAACGGTCTATGTTGTCATAAGCTGCCGTTAAACTGTGGATCCATCCATAACTATGCTATTTAACGAAGGATAAGAAATGTTCAAACGTATACGGTATGACAATGTTAGGCACGGTAGGCCTAAGGTATAATGGCTACGGTATACGGTGCTGTAAGGTCTGGTAAGTTAACTTATCTGTGATCATTTGTGGATGAATTGATCACTCAAGAATGATTTGATCAGCTGAGATTTATTTAATGATTGGGCTTTTACAAAAATTAAGTAATTGTTTTACCTCGTCGGCATTGTACTGAGACAATTGACCAGTTCCGTGAAATTCCGCTAAGACGTCCTTCAGGCATTTGCTCGAATCTACACAAAAAAGTATTTAAAATCATGTTAAAATTAGCTAATTAATTCAAATATTTTCCATCCAAACTACGTCATATATATACACCTTCGGAGGTAACTTATCCACAGAAACCCGTGACGCAGATTATTTATAGCACCTTAAGGAAACGACTTAAGGGTGTCGAAGCAAACCTCGTTTGTAATAATTATTCTGGTTTCGAAAAAATTAAATTTTTTCTTCAAAGGTTAAAAACATTTAAAATAAGTACAGATTTGTCTTGTATAAAGAAATAAAAACATTATTACGAAAGAGAAGAAATCGCGTTAGATCGCACTTCTCTGCATAAAATAAATTAATAAATATAATACTTGCAAAATCTAGCAAGAGATGAACTACATTAGCCTAAATAAAAATATACTTTAATGAAATAAATTGGCTGACAGATTGTAAGCACTGAAACCGTGTAAAGTAGGGCCTATAAAAATAATACTAATACTTCTGAAATAACTAAAATACTTCAAATTAAATGACTGTATTCAAAGACGATACACGAGTTTTTCTTAGAAACCCTTTAGTCGTATTTATTATGCAGTTACAATAAACTTTGACATAGTACACATAAACAAATTGCTGTATAGTTACATAACATTGTTTAATTTGCATGAAATCTTTGTGTTAGAATATAAAAATCATAGACAGAATAAGATGAACTACCTTATGTTACAAAAATATTGAATATTAGTGAAATTGTAAAGCTCTGTTTGACACATTTGATGGTGTCATTCGGATGCTATAAGTTTCTTGTAATCATTGAATTGTATCTTTCCTGTATTGTCGTCAACGGCCTTTGATGTCATAAGACGACGTTAAACGTTGGTATAACTAAATACACAGAAACACTTAAACACAACTCTGCGACTACCACAAATTCCACTAAGGGGTCGTCCATTAATTATGTCAACAAAATAGGGGGTTCGGGGTTTGCAGAAGTTTGAGAGTTGTTGACAAGGGGGCGAGGGGTGGTTCAGTACCATTTGACGTCCATAAATATTTTTCCAATGAATCAACACAGACCTTTCAAAATGGTAGCGAAAACATTAAGTAATGCTAAAAATGTATAAAGTGTTTACTGTTTAATACTACTAAAAAGCTGGTAATAAACTAAACTCATATATTTTGAAATTCGAGATTGCATTTTTCAGTGTAAAAATAATAAAAAATTATTCTACATGTAGGCCCTATTGAGCCATTGTGTTTATTTTTTGTAGGGGGGGGGTTGTGGGATTGTTGACATAATTTTTTAGGGGGGTCCGTCAATGTTTGACAGTTGTTGACAAGGGGAAGAGGTGTCAAAAAATGCCTAAAACTTGTTGACATAATTAATGGACGACCCCTAATGCGCCCCCAAATGACCACCGTCATAACCGATTGCCACCGTTGTACCATGCTCTCTCCTCGGCTTGACCTCCCCGGATTCTGACCAGGCACCGGAACGTAAAGAGCAACCTGGCTATATTGCGGACTTGATATAGCGCCGGTGTTTAAGCTGGTCTCCCTGACGCGGCACCTTTTATGTGAGGCAGAGAAATTTCGAAGATTCACATTTACACACATTTACCCTGTGTTAGAGCGAGTTCCAAGCCTCGGGAAAGGGAAGGGCGATGCTAATCATGACTGTTTTGATACTGTGTCGTTAAACAGAAAATAACTAAACAAACATTTAAACACCCTTAAGTTGCGTTCCTTAATATTATAACTGTATTTCGTGACATAAACAATTATGTTAGCACTTGTAATATGCCAAAAAATAATCTTTGTCGGCGGAAACGGCCTATGTTGTCATAAGCTGCCGTTAAACTCTGGATCCAAACAATTATGTTTGCTCGGAAAAAAACCGGTGACTTCGGACCGTGGCTAAAATACGGTTAGTGAGTAAGTAAGTATATTCTTTATTCAACCAATTGCATATCGGCACTTTGGTGTACATACATTTATACAGAGTATAACATTCTTATTATAAACGATCTGCGTGAGAGATTGTCCGCTTGTGGAATAAAACGGTCATGTAATCTCGGGCGCAGGGAGTAGGGGAGCGGCTTTTTTGGGGGGAGTAGCCCATGGAGTACATGCCCCGGGTTTCCTAGGACCGCAGAGAAGAGGCGTGAGTCAGCAGTGTTGCAAAGATGCTCAAACGATGGACTGTCCTCTGCAGTGCTTAAAGTGTAAAAAAGAAGTCCTGGACGCCCCTTACCTTTCCCTCCCCACCAATACCCTTTTCTCCAACCCCTCTCCCCAACTTCCCCTCCTTACTCCCATCCCCTTCCCCGTCCCTCTCCTCAACCCCTCTCCCTCCAATCAGAAGTGCAACTATAAAATGTTTCATGAGGTGCTCATTTTGCAAGCGTCGAAGGAACGAAGCCGTGAGTGCTGAGTTCCCATGCGTATAGGCCTAACGACTAGGGTGTCTGAGGGAGCGTCGCGAGCTCCCTCCGCAGGGTCTGGGGCGGAGCCCCAGAAGCCAACGCATTTTGTAGCAATTGTTATCAAATGGAAGACGTGTTAGGCTCTTGTTTTCCAGCAGTTTCTGAACGATAAAGTTATGAAAACATCATGGTTTATCCAGATTCCCAGACTAACACCACAACAATTTAAAAGTTTTATTTTAAAAGAAACAGGTCTCGTCTTTGCCTTCGGCTCTTTCAGAAGTGTCTAGTTAATTTTTGCAGTCAAAATCCAATTCAAAAATAATTTTTTGTTTGTTTTTGTAAATTGGCTATGCATTTTGTCCAGTTGACGCTACCTTGTTAGCAGATATTCTCAGTAGGCTTTGCAATCCTGTGGCACACATAGTTTTCCTCAGGTGACTTAATGTGAGATGAAGCCTAGAAAATGCTCTCCGGAACAAAATGTGACTGGTAGGGCAAGGGCATCGTCATACGGAGCTGGCTGAGTTTTGTATAACGAAACAATTCATTTAATTCCAATTGACAATTTTCAACTCTTATTAAGCCATAACTTCCTTCTGACCTGTTTTCTTGCCTTTGTTTTTTGTATACCTACAGCATTTTGTCTGTTGTTAACTCAATAAACGAATATAATGATCATGAAGTCGTATATGTTGTCTCTCAACAGTTTTTGGGTCTTGCTGGTGAAATACGTAAAACTGGGACAGTTGGTGTTTTATAGGTTTGGTGAATCGCATCGTATTGTATCAATGCGTTGTATTGAAGTCTTTTATAACTTGACAAGTTCATTCAGTTATGAAACAGTCAAGACAAGACTCGACACAGTGGATGTGAGTCATGTGACAGTCAGGTAGATCGTAAACTAGGCCCTAGTTGTTAGGGCCTACGAAAACTCAGACGATAAAACCGGAAGCGCGTAGGCCTATATGACGTGCGGTTTGATGAAAAGTTAACTAGAATGTACAAGTCAGGAATGAGATGGAGAAACAAGTTACACTTACATGGTAGAACACATTCAGAAATCAAAATGACAACATGAAATTTCATTGGAATCTTAAAAAATTAAATGCTGTTAAAAGTGACGTAGAGGAATTACACTGTTGCATGGACGCTGCATGGACGGCGTCCAGGTGGTGCTGCCTAACAAGTGGCAGGACGGCGTCCAGCCTTGAAAATAAGTGCCTGGACGCCGTCCATGACCGTCCATGCACACTTTATGCCCTGGTCCTCTGGCAGGTACCGCAGACGAACCAGACGCCGCATCGCCGACTGAAGGCGGTTCTTTTCTTGCTGCCCTGCAAACCCCCACCAAGCCGGAGCAGCATAGAGCATTCGAGCCACCGTTGTAGCACGAACCACGTCGTATAGCATAGGGCCTAAAAGACCATGCGCCACGAGGATGCGCAAGGCATACAGCGATTGTCTGGCCTGACAACATATACGGGTGATGTGTGACTCGAAACTCAAAGCTTCATTCATTGTAACGCTGTTCAGAACTGTTCAGAATAATAATAATACTCTTCGTTTAATATTTTCAAACTGACAATTACGCAATATGAACGGATGATCACAAGTTATTACAGGAGTAGAATTTAACTGTATACGGCAGACATGCAAGGCGCCCATCGCGTCCTACATCTCATTTTACCAACGCGCCATCTCGCGAATGATAGGCTGAGTGGACCGTTATGGAAGAGTTGCGGGAAGCGATCCCACTACCTACTACTCTTCACGCCAGTGATGTTGCCACTACAATAATAATTACTACATACCTCGTTTAAGTATAATAACAGAAAAGCAGGAGAGCAGCCTTATACAATAAACTCCGCCACTGCTCCTACTCTGGCAGTGCCAGTCCCAAGCCTGTATAAATGAGGAGGGCGACGATATATATCTTTATTACCACACAGTGTCTTTAAACTGGAACTATTACTACTCACTGATAAATTCGAGTGCATTCTTTAGACACCTTTATAACGTCGTTAATCGGTGGTATATAGTCGCTGAAGTCACTCAACCATTGAATCAGAATTGAATTAGACCTCTACCCTATTGGAATGATAAGTGTAGTGAAGCCATTTATAAGAGAAATCAATATAGGAATAAAATGACTAAAACAAGAGAATTAAATGATTATTTAGAATATAAAAAGCAAGAAGCCATTGTTAAACAGACCCTTAAAACAGAAGCAAAAACTTGTTGGCAAGCATATTGCTCTGAACTTACAAATCAAACGAAATTGGGTTCTGTTTGGAGTTGGGCAAGGAGAATGAATGGTATTGCAACTTATAGTTCCATTCCTACTCTGAATTATAATGGATTGATAGCTGAAACAAACTTGGAAAAAGCAAATATTTTAGCTATGAATTATGCGAATACTAGTAACACTCAAAATTATAGTGAAAAATTCTTAAATTATATAAACAATAATAATTTGAAAAATAACCCTAATCAGATTTACAATAATTCTGCTGATGAAATGGAAATCCTAAATGAAAGGTTTAATCTTAATGAATTAAAACAGGCTATTAGATCAGCTAAGAATAATAAATCACCCGGTGATGATAAACTGCCTTATGAGTTATTAAAACATCTTCATAAGAATGCTCTTAAAATTTTATTATTCTTTTATAATGAGATCTGGGAGGAAGGGAAATTGCCTACTGATTGGCATCATGCCATAATTCTACCCTTATTAAAACCTAATAAGGAAGCATCAAACCCAGAATCTTATCGACCTATATCTTTGACCCCTACCATATGCAAAGTAATGGAAACAATGATATCTAAACGTCTTCAGTGGTTTTTGGAAAAAAATAACCTTTTTTCAAAAAATCAATCTGGCTTTCGAAAATATAAAAGTACACATGATCAAATTCTTAAACTTCAAGATACTATTCTTAAAAAATTTAAAAATAAAGAACATGTTTTAGCCATTTTTATCGACTTCGAAAGAGCATATGATATGTTGCATGTCCCTACCCTTTTAAAGAAATTTAAAGAATTCGGAATAATGGGCAATATATTTAAATGGGTTGAAAACTTTCTTTCTGATAGAACTTTTCAAGTCAAGGTTGGGGCAGAACTTTCTGATAAATTTGTACAACAGAACGGTACTCCTCAAGGTTCAATAATTTCTCCTCTTTTATTCTTAATAATGATAAATGATATTCCCACAGGTGTGGATGGTGTTGAAATGTCCCTTTTTGCTGATGATAGTGCTATTTACTTAGGACATAGAAATATTAAAACCTTAGAAATTAAAATTCAATTATCTATCAATTTAATACAAAATTGGTGCAATGAAAATGGTTTTAGAATATCTATGAATAAAACGACTGGAGTCCTCTTTTCAAAGAAAAAAAAATTATCAAGGATTACTATAAAGATTGATCAAAAGCATATTAAGATAGAAAATAAAGTAAAATTCTTGGGTGTAATTTTTGATAGTAAAATGACTTGGAAACCACACATTGATTATATTGTGGAAAAATGTAAAAAGAGGTTAAACCTTTTAAGAGCCATAAGTGGCTATGGTTGGGGAGCCTGTAAAAAAACACTCCTAACCATATATAGAGCATTAATCAGGTCTATTTTTGATTATGGTGATGTTGCCTATTCTTCAGCCTGCAAGTCTTACTTGGATAAACTAACATCTATTCAAACTGAGGCTCTTAGATTATGTTGTGGAGTTCCAAAGGGTACTGCAGCATCAACACTTCAAAATGAATGTGGAGAATTACCACTTCATTTAAGGCGACTTCAAAATTCAATAAAATTTGGAGCTAAAATTTTGGGTAGTAGATTTCACCCCCTTACTAGAGTCCTGGAAAACCACTGGACAAATGTTTTTAGGACATCTGATAGTAAGGAACATTCAATCTATACTCGTACCTCTGAATTCTTCTCTTCACTTGATACATCATTTATTGGCCCCTCCTTCCCTTCTACTCCTCCTTGGTGTAATAAAGAAATAGAAGTTGACTTGACTTTGAAGAAATGTGTTAATAAGAAAGCTGATAATCCTGAAATTCTAAAACAATATGCTTTGGAATTAATTTCTAGATATGATTCTTTTATACATATATATACTGATGGGTCAAAAGTAGATGACGTTGTTGCTGCTGCTTTCACAGTGCCAAGTTTAAATGTAGATAAGAAATTTAGATTGTGTAATAATTCCAGTATTTATGCAGCTGAATTAACTGCAATTATTGAAACTGTTCTATGGATATTAGACAGTGAGTGTTATAATAATTGTAAGTTTGCGATTTTCTCTGATTCATTGAGTGCTCTTACATCAATTAAGAGGTCTTACTGTCAGTCTAGACCTACTTTATTAAATGATTTACTCTGTCACATTAGCAAACTAAATTCTAATCAAATAAGATTTATTTGGATCCCAAGTCACATTGATCTGTCAGGCAATGATAGAGCAGATACTTTGGCTAAAGAAGGTCTAACTATTAATCACATAAATTCTACTAATTATCTAGAACTTCAGGAAATTTTCACTTTAATAAAACTTTATATAGTAAATAAATGGCAACTAGAATATAGTAATGATGATAGAGGTCATTTTTATAAATCTATTTGTCCAATTGTTAGTACTGATATAAAATATTTCGAACCTTATAGGCATAAGGAAGTCCAAATTTCTAGATTGCGGTTAGGAGTGGCCAATACTAATCAAAGACTATTCGTTATAAAAAGACATTCTAACGGTTTATGTGATACCTGTCAGGTGAAGGAGACTATTCATCACCTATTACTTGATTGTAAAAAAGAAGATATTTCTATGTTATTAAGAAATAAATGTCAATTGTATAAAGATGAAATGTCTGTAAAAACCCTTTTGACGGTAAATGTGTTTCAGAATGAAGTGTATAGGCTACTTTGTTTGATTACTAATGGGCGAATTTTGTGAATAGATATTTCAATTTTTGTTGCTGTGAGTAATTTTTCCCCTCTTCTTGTTGGTGTCAAATCTGTGGATATTTAATTACTCTTTTACTGGTGCTTTTTGCTTTTAGGATTGCGTATTGCATTATTATGATTTGCATAATTATTATAATAACAATCTTTTGCCTTAACTCTAGTTATATGTATGCGAGTTGGTTGATGAGGCGTATAATTAGATCTTAAGTATGTTTTATTATATAAGTAATAAAAATCTGATGTAAGTAAATTACATATATGGCATATTGTTCATTGAGTATCTATATCACTTTGTTTTAAGTATCACATGTTTAGTTTGGTTGCTGTTGTGGAGTAAATATTACATTGCATCATAATGCAGTACTTCATATGTTGTAATAAGGAAAATGAAGTTGTTGTGTCTCAATGAACATGTTGAAAACAAACTTTAAGCAATTGTAATATGTTTTGTATCAAATATTTTTTTTTACTTAATGAAACTTACGTTTGAGTGTATTGGATGCTTGAACAGTCTACGGGTAAAATGCCGACTTTGTGAATTACTTATATCATTTAATGTTTGTGCTGTTTTTATCAAATTTTTATTCAAAAAAGTATAATGGTAAATAGTGAATGTTGTCACAAGATGCTAAACTGAAAATTAATAAATAATCACTTAAAAGAGTACAAGTAGAATAAGAATCTAACGTCATGATATTATTATAATTAAATTTGTATCGAATCATTTAATCACAGTGTGTGTATCACAGAAAGTAGGCCTAACCGATGCATTACTTTATGTTGTTTAACATTGAATTTTGTGACATTGTAAGGATTTATTTTGACACCTTTAAATGGTGTCGTTTGGACGTTAAATTTCTCGTTTTCATTGTATGGTATAAGCTTACATTGTGAATTGTCGTCAACGGCCTTTGATGTCATAAGGCGACGTTAAACCTTTGATTAATAAATAATAACCATTGAATCCTCCAGAGACCTTGCCTATGATGTCAGTTAGAAATACCCACCAGATAAACCTGGTTGAACTCGATGTTGGCCTCCACCAACGTTAAATACTAACAGTTAAATGCTAACATTTGAATATGTAACAAGTTGTGTCAGTGTCAACGTTGTCTCTTTGAATAAACGAATATTGATTGATTGGTTGATTGATTGATTGATTGATTGATTGATTCATTGATTGATTGATTGATTCATTCATTCATTCATTCATTCATTCATTCATTCATTCATTCATTCATTCATTCATTCATTCATTCATTCATTCATTCATTCATTCATTCATTCATTCATTCATTCATTCATTCATTGAACTAGTTGCAGTCCCAATCCACGACGACTTGCATTTCTGGGTTGCATAGAACTTCAAAGCATCGCCTGTTGACTCCGACAGAAGTGATATTGCTAGCATCACTGCAATGTTCTCAATGCTCTTTCGGTAGAATGCAGCTATTGTAAGGTTCTGCGCTTTATAATGGCGTAGCAACCTATTTATACTTGCTACAAATCTATAATAATTATCATGGAAGCTTTGCAGTCTCCTGGGTCCCTTGGTGGGATCTTTCGGTCGGCTGCCCATGGACTTCTGACTGTCCCTCGCATACATACAGTGACTTACTGCTACAGCTCAGTCCAGAAGCTTTGCCTATGTTGGACCACCCAGCTGGAATCGCCTTCCTCTTGAGCTGCGGCTCGAGTTCCTCAGTTTGTTCCTTCCACAGTTTCGCAAGCGACTGATCGCAGTATTACTCGACAGCTATTTTTCTGGTTCGGGTCGGGAGCGCCACTGATGAGTTTATTTCTTGAAGTGTCTCTTTATAAATGTCAGATTACAGCTACAATAATTATAAGCTTACACAACATCCATCTGGCAGCTTTCTAGCCATTGGTAGACACTCAGAAACATTACTAGAGTAAAAGTTCTTATATACATTTTAAAATCCATGCACGGGTCAAAAATTAAAATAAAAGTTATTCCGTTATTATAGTGTCGGTAGTCGGTACATAGGCATGAGGGACAGTAACAGATTAGTTAGATTGCTCTTTTAGACACCTTTAACATGTTGTTAACCGGTAGTATATAGATGCTGCAGTGATTTAGCCATTCAATTAAGAGCTGTAATATGCCAAAACTAATCTTTGTCGGCGGCAACGGCCTATGTTGTCATAAGCTGCCGTTAAACTGTGGACACACACAGCCATTCAATTGGTATTTATCAATAAGTTAGTTATTACAATTTCACCGTCGCATAAACATCCTATCAGAAACGGAACCCAAGACAAGAAAAGAGAAAGAAAAACTGAAGAAAAACATTACACGAAAATTAACTGAAATAGGTAATAAACTTTAAAGACGTCAACAGCATTTTGAAGCTATAAGTTGTCGTTAAACATTGGAATAATAATAAATCCATTCAATTGGTATTTATCAATTACTAGCTGTAATATTCCAAATAATTTCTGTCGACGGCAACGACCTATGTTGTCATAAGCTGTCGTTAAATTGTGGATCCGATCCATTCAATTAAATTTCATCCGCTTCGAAATGTCGGTTAGGTTTGTCTGCTGTGCTCCATTGCAAAGACATTCAGTAAAATATCTTCGAAATTTCTACAGCTGCACCCAAAAACCGAAGTCGCTGGAACCAGCTTTATTCACATGCGCTTAGTCAAAACACAATCGATGGGGGATGAAATCCGTTCCAGTTCAAGATCCAACGGTGTTTAGAATTGTATCGGAAGTAAGGGGAAGAGGCGGCATCAGACAGTTAGTTATTAAATGTGTTGAGACAGCAAATAAATGGGTTGAGATAGTTACTAAAGAAGAATTAGGCTAAATGCAATGTTAGTTAGGGCAACGAACGAGGTAACCAATACCATGGAATATACTGGAGATAATGTATTTAGTCCAACCAAAAGAACAGATAATAATGAAATACGAAAACTGGCAAATCCTCTTAAAAGTACTCAGTTCATCGAAATTTTAAAAAAATTATTATTTCTTATATCGCTCTCTGCTTCGCCACAGACTCGAAAACTCTAAGAGAAAGCATTACCGAATTTTTTTATTTCACCACAGTTTAACGTCGTCTTATGACATCAAAGGCCGTTGACGACAATACGGAAAATATACAATACAATCAGAACCATAAACTTATAGCATCATCCGAACGACACCATTAAAGGTGTCAAACGGAACTTTACAATTTCACTAATATTCAATATTTTTGCAGCATAAATTAGTTCATTTCATACTGTCTATGACTATTATGTCCTGACAAATTTCATTAACTAACAAAGCATACATGTATTATAATTGATTAAGGTATTCCTTTAAAATGTTCATGTATCTAACAAAAACACTAAAATAAAAATTATACATTAATCAATGTATGTATTATAATTGTTTAAAGTACTCTTTTAAACTGTTCATGTATCTAACACACATAATAGAAATTCCATTAACCAACAAAGCATACATGTATTATAAGTATTAAAAGTAGCCTACTCTTTTACATTGCAACACAGTATATAATTGCATAATAACAATGTATTATTAAAAGACCCATCAAATATTTACAGGTTTGAGTAAGACACAAAACCATTCACATAAAGAAACCTGGAATATCCTTTTACAAAATTTTACCGTTATTTATTATCTTAACTAACCTATACACTTCATTCTGAAATAAATTCACCGTCAAAAGGGTTTTAAAAGAAATTTCATGTTTATATAATTGACATTTATTTCTTAAAACCTCTGAAATATCTTCTTTTTTACATTCAATTAAGAGATGATGAATTGTCTCCCTGACATTACAAGTATCACACAGACCGTTTGCATGCCTTTTTATAACAGATAGTCTTTGATTAACGTGATAGCCACTCCTATATGATTGAATAACGTTAAAGAAACTATTATACCATAATGTTAAACCGCTTTTAATGGTGTCTCTAAATTGAGTTCTTCAGCGAAGTAGTTAGTTTCCTCGGCCGCTGATGGGTGGACATGGGATCTCGAATCCTGGTAAACCTGAACGGTTGCGCTATAAATATTTCGTTTGACCCTGGTTAAGACTCGCTCTCCCTGACGCTTAGTGTGTTCGCAAGATAGTTAATAAAGCGTCTTTAAAAGGGCAATAAAAACTCTCAGTAACTTAGTGGTGTTAATTTAAAAACATCTATGAGCAATAATAACTCGGAAAAACTGTAAGAATCTTGACCATACGTGTTATTGAAAAGGTTATTGAAAAGAGTTATTGAAAAGAGTTATTGAAAAGAGTTATTGAAAAGAGTTATTGAAAAGAGTTATTGAAAAGAGTTATTGAAAAGAGTTATTGAAAAGAGTTATTGAAAAGAGTTATTGAAAAGAGTTATTGAAAAGAGTTATTGAAAAGAGTTATTGAAAAGAGTTATTGAAAAGAGTTATTGAAAAGAGTTATTGAAAAGAGTTATTGAAAAGAGTTATTGAAAAGAGTTATTGAAAAGAGTTATTGAAAAGAGTTATTGAAAAGAGTTATTGAAAAGAGTTATTGAAAAGAGTTATTGAAAAGGTTATTGAAAAGAGTTATTGAAAAGAGTTATTGAAAAGAGTTATTGAAAAGAGTTATTGAAAAGAGTTATTGAAAAGAGTTATTGAAAAGAGTTATTGAAAAGAGTTATTGAAAAGAGTTATTGAAAAGAGTTATTGAAAAGAGTTATTGAAAAGGGTTATTGAAAAGAGTTATTGAAAAGAGTTATTGAAAAGAGTTATTGAAAAGAGTTATTGAAAAGAGTTATTGAAAAGAGTTATTGAAAAGAGTTATTGAAAAGAGTTATTGAAAAGAGTTATTGAAAAGAGTTATTGAAAAGAGTTATTGAAAAGAGTTATTGAAAAGAGTTATTGAAAAGAGTTATTGAAAAGAGTTATTGAAAAGAGTTATTGAAAAGAGTTATTGAAAAGAGTTATTGAAAAGAGTTATTGAAAAGAGTTATTGAAAAGAGTTATTGAAAAGAGTTATTGAAAAGAGTTATTGAAAAGAGTTATTGAAAAGAGTTATTGAAAAGAGTTATTGAAAAGAGTTATTGAAAAGAGTTATTGAAAAGAGTTATTGAAAAGAGTTATTGAAAAGAGTTATTGAAAAGAGTTATTGAAAAGAGTTATTGAAAAGAGTTATTGAAAAGAGTTATTGAAAAGAGTTATTGAAAAGAGTTATTGAAAAGAGTTATTGAAAAGAGTTATTGAAAAGAGTTATTGAAAAGAGTTATTGAAAAGAGTTATTGAAAAGAGTTATTGAAAAGAGTTATTGAAAAGAGTTATTGAAAAGAGTTATTGAAAAGAGTTATTGAAAAGAGTTATTGAAAAGAGTTATTGAAAAGAGTTATTGAAAAGAGTTATTGAAAAGAGTTATTGAAAAGAGTTATTGAAAGAGTTATTGAAAAGAGTTATTGAAAAGAGTTATTGAAAAGAGTTATTGAAAAGAGTTATTGAAAAGAGTTATTGAAAAGAGTTATTGAAAAGAGTTATTGAAAAGAGTTATTGAAAAGAGTTATTGAAAAGAGTTATTGAAAAGAGTTATTGAAAAGAGTTATTGAAAAGAGTTATTGAAAAGAGTTATTGAAAAGAGTTATTGAAAAGAGTTATTGAAAAGAGTTATTGAAAAGAGTTATTGAAAAGAGTTATTGAAAAGAGTTATTGAAAAGAGTTATTGAAAAGAGTTATTGAAAAGAGTTATTGAAAAGAGTTATTGAAAAGAGTTATTGAAAAGAGTTATTGAAAAGAGTTATTGAAAAGAGTTATTGAAAAGAGTTATTGAAAAGAGTTATTGAAAAGAGTTATTGAAAAGAGTTATTGAAAAGAGTTATTGAAAAGAGTTATTGAAAAGAGTTATTGAAAAGAGTTATTGAAAAGAGTTATTGAAAAGAGTTATTGAAAAGAGTTATTGAAAAGAGTTATTGAAAAGAGTTATTGAAAAGAGTTATTGAAAAGAGTTATTGAAAAGAGTTATTGAAAAGAGTTATTGAAAAGAGTTATTGAAAAGAGTTATTGAAAAGAGTTATTGAAAAGAGTTATTGAAAAGAGTTATTGAAAAGAGTTATTGAAAAGAGTTATTGAAAAGAGTTATTGAAAAGAGTTATTGAAAAGAGTTATTGAAAAGAGTTATTGAAAAGAGTTATTGAAAAGAGTTATTGAAAAGAGTTATTGAAAAGAGTTATTGAAAAGAGTTATTGAAAAGAGTTATTGAAAAGAGTTATTGAAAAGAGTTATTGAAAAGAGTTATTGAAAAGAGTTATTGAAAAGAGTTATTGAAAAGAGTTATTGAAAAGAGTTATTGAAAAGAGTTATTGAAAAGAGTTATTGAAAAGAGAGTTATTGAAAAGAGTTATTGAAAAGAGTTATTGAAAAGAGTTATTGAAAAGAGTTATTGAAAAGAGTTATTGAAAAGAGTTATTGAAAAGAGTTATTGAAAAGAGTTATTGAAAAGAGTTATTGAAAAGAGTTATTGAAAAGAGTTATTGAAAAGAGTTATTGAAAAGAGTTATTGAAAAGAGTTATTGAAAAGAGTTATTGAAAAGAGTTATTGAAAAGAGTTATTGAAAAGAGTTATTGAAAAGAGTTATTGAAAAGAGTTATTGAAAAGAGTTATTGAAAAGAGTTATTGAAAAGAGTTATTGAAAAGAGTTATTGAAAAGAGTTATTGAAAAGAGTTATTGAAAAGAGTTATTGAAAAGAGTTATTGAAAAGAGTTATTGAAAAGAGTTATTGAAAAGAGTTATTGAAAAGAGTTATTGAAAAGAGTTATTGAAAAGAGTTATTGAAAAGAGTTATTGAAAAGAGTTATTGAAAAGAGTTATTGAAAAGAGTTATTGAAAAGAGTTATTGAAAAGAGTTATTGAAAAGAGTTATTGAAAAGAGTTATTGAAAAGAGTTATTGAAAAGAGTTATTGAAAAGAGTTATTGAAAAGAGTTATTGAAAAGAGTTATTGAAAAGAGTTATTGAAAAGAGTTATTGAAAAGAGTTATTGAAAAGAGTTATTGAAAAGAGTTATTGAAAAGAGTTATTGAAAAGAGTTATTGAAAAGAGTTATTGAAAAGAGTTATTGAAAAGAGTTATTGAAAAGAGTTATTGAAAAGAGTTATTGAAAAGAGTTATTGAAAAGAGTTATTGAAAAGAGTTATTGAAAAGAGTTATTGAAAAGAGTTATTGAAAAGAGTTATTGAAAAGAGTTATTGAAAAGAGTTATTGAAAAGAGTTATTGAAAAGAGTTATTGAAAAGAGTTATTGAAAAGAGTTATTGAAAAGAGTTATTGAAAAAGAGTTATTGAAAAGAGTTATTGAAAAGAGTTATTGAAAAGAGTTATTGAAAAGAGTTATTGAAAAGAGTTATTGAAAAGAGTTATTGAAAAGAGTTATTGAAAAGAGTTATTGAAAAGAGTTATTGAAAAGAGTTATTGAAAAGAGTTATTGAAAAGAGTTATTGAAAAGAGTTATTGAAAAGAGTTATTGAAAAGAGTTATTGAAAAGAGTTATTGAAAAGAGTTATTGAAAAGAGTTATTGAAAAGAGTTATTGAAAAGAGTTATTGAAAAGAGTTATTGAAAAGAGTTATTGAAAAGAGTTATTGAAAAGAGTTATTGAAAAGAGTTATTGAAAAGAGTTATTGAAAAGAGTTATTGAAAAGAGTTATTGAAAAGAGTTATTGAAAAGAGTTATTGAAAAGAGTTATTGAAAAGAGTTATTGAAAAGAGTTATTGAAAAGAGTTATTGAAAAGAGTTATTGAAAAGAGTTATTGAAAAGAGTTATTGAAAAGAGTTATTGAAAAGAGTTATTGAAAAGAGTTATTGAAAAGAGTTATTGAAAAGAGTTATTGAAAAGGTTATTGAAAAGAGTTATTGAAAAGAGTTATTGAAAAGAGTTATTGAAAAGAGTTATTGAAAAGAGTTATTGAAAAGAGTTATTGAAAAGAGTTATTGAAAAGAGTTATTGAAAAGAGTTATTGAAAAGAGTTATTGAAAAGAGTTATTGAAAAGAGTTATTGAAAAGAGTTATTGAAAAGAGTTATTGAAAAGAGTTATTGAAAAGAGTTATTGAAAAGAGTTATTGAAAAGAGTTATTGAAAAGAGTTATTGAAAAGAGTTATTGAAAAGAGTTATTGAAAAGAGTTATTGAAAAGAGTTATTGAAAAGAGTTATTGAAAAGAGTTATTGAAAAGAGTTATTGAAAAGAGTTATTGAAAAGAGTTATTGAAAAGAGTTATTGAAAAGAGTTATTGAAAAGAGTTATTGAAAAGAGTTATTGAAAAGAGTTATTGAAAAGAGTTATTGAAAAGAGTTATTGAAAAGAGTTATTGAAAAGAGTTATTGAAAAGAGTTATTGAAAAGAGTTATTGAAAAGAGTTATTGAAAAGAGTTATTGAAAAGAGTTATTGAAAAGAGTTATTGAAAAGAGTTATTGAAAAGAGTTATTGAAAAGAGTTATTGAAAAGAGTTATTGAAAAGAGTTATTGAAAAGAGTTATTGAAAAGAGTTATTGAAAAGAGTTATTGAAAAGAGTTATTGAAAAGAGTTATTGAAAAGAGTTATTGAAAAGAGAAAAGAGTTATTGAAAAGAGTTATTGAAAAGAGTTATTGAAAAGAGTTATTGAAAAGAGTTATTGAAAAGAGTTATTGAAAAGAGTTATTGAAAAGAGTTATTGAAAAGAGTTATTGAAAAGAGTTATTGAAAAGAGTTATTGAAAAGAGTTATTGAAAAGAGTTATTGAAAAGAGTTATTGAAAAGAGTTATTGAAAAGAGTTATTGAAAAGAGTTATTGAAAAGAGTTATTGAAAAGAGTTATTGAAAAGAGTTATTGAAAAGAGTTATTGAAAAGAGTTATTGAAAAGAGTTATTGAAAAGAGTTATTGAAAAGAGTTATTGAAAAGAGTTATTGAAAAGAGTTATTGAAAAGAGTTATTGAAAAGAGTTATTGAAAAGAGTTATTGAAAAGAGTTATTGAAAAGAGTTATTGAAAAGAGTTATTGAAAAGAGTTATTGAAAAGAGTTATTGAAAAGAGTTATTGAAAAGAGTTATTGAAAAGAGTTATTGAAAAGAGTTATTGAAAAGAGTTATTGAAAAGAGTTATTGAAAAGAGTTATTGAAAAGAGTTATTGAAAAGAGTTATTGAAAAGAGTTATTGAAAAGAGTTATTGAAAATGAGTTATTGAAAAGAAAAGTTATTGAAAAGAGTTATTGAAAAGAGTTATTGAAAAGAGTTATTGAAAAGAGTTATTGAAAAGAGTTATTGAAAAGAGTTATTGAAAAGAGTTATTGAAAAGAGTTATTGAAAAGAGTTATTGAAAAGAGTTATTGAAAAGAGTTATTGAAAAGAGTTATTGAAAAGAGTTATTGAAAAGAGTTATTGAAAAGAGTTATTGAAAAGAGTTATTGAAAAGAGTTATTGAAAAGAGTTATTGAAAAGAGTTATTGAAAAGAGTTATTGAAAAGAGTTATTGAAAAGAGTTATTGAAAAGAGTTATTGAAAAGAGTTATTGAAAAGAGTTATTGAAAAGAGTTATTGAAAAAGAGTTATTGAAAAGAGTTATTGAAAAGAGTTATTGAAAAGAGTTATTGAAAAGAGTTATTGAAAAGAGTTATTGAAAAGAGTTATTGAAAAGAGTTATTGAAAAGAGTTATTGAAAAGAGTTATTGAAAAGAGTTATTGAAAAGAGTTATTGAAAAGAGTTATTGAAAAGAGTTATTGAAAAGAGTTATTGAAAAGAGTTATTGAAAAGAGTTATTGAAAAGAGTTATTGAAAAGAGTTATTGAAAAGAGTTATTGAAAAGAGTTATTGAAAAGAGTTATTGAAAAGAGTTATTGAAAAGAGTTATTGAAAAGAGTTATTGAAAAGAGTTATTGAAAAGAGTTATTGAAAAGAGTTATTGAAAAGAGTTATTGAAAAGAGTTATTGAAAAGAGTTATTGAAAAGAGTTATTGAAAAGAGTTATTGAAAAGAGTTATTGAAAAGAGTTATTGAAAAGAGTTATTGAAAAGAGTTATTGAAAAGAGTTATTGAAAAGAGTTATTGAAAAGAGTTATTGAAAAGAGTTATTGAAAAGAGTTATTGAAAAGAGTTATTGAAAAGAGTTATTGAAAAGAGTTATTGAAAAGAGTTATTGAAAAGAGTTATTGAAAAGAGTTATTGAAAAGAGTTATTGAAAAGAGTTATTGAAAAGTTATTGAAAAGAGTTATTGAAAAGAGTTATTGAAAAGAGTTATTGAAAAGAGTTATTGAAAAGAGTTATTGAAAAGAGTTATTGAAAAGAGTTATTGAAAAGAGTTATTGAAAAGAGTTATTGAAAAGAGTTATTGAAAAGAGTTATTGAAAAGAGTTATTGAAAAGAGTTATTGAAAAGAGTTATTGAAAAGAGTTATTGAAAAGAGTTATTGAAAAGAGTTATTGAAAAGAGTTATTGAAAAGAGTTATTGAAAAGAGTTATTGAAAAGAGTTATTGAAAAGAGTTATTGAAAAGAGTTATTGAAAAGAGTTATTGAAAAGAGTTATTGAAAAGAGTTATTGAAAAGAGTTATTGAAAAGAGTTATTGAAAAGAGTTATTGAAAAGAGTTATTGAAAAGAGTTATTGAAAAGAGTTATTGAAAAGAGTTATTGAAAAGAGTTATTGAAAAGAGTTATTGAAAAGAGTTATTGAAAAGAGTTATTGAAAAGAGTTATTGAAAAGAGTTATTGAAAAGAGTTATTGAAAAGAGTTATTGAAAAGAGTTATTGAAAAGAGTTATTGAAAAGAGTTATTGAAAAGAGTTATTGAAAAGAGTTATTGAAAAGAGTTATTGAAAAGAGTTATTGAAAAGAGTTATTGAAAAGAGTTATTGAAAAGAGTTATTGAAAAGAGTTATTGAAAAGAGTTATTGAAAAGAGTTATTGAAAAGAGTTATTGAAAAGAGTTATTGAAAAGAGTTATTGAAAAGAGTTATTGAAAAGAGTTATTGAAAAGAGTTATTGAAAAGAGTTATTGAAAAGAGTTATTGAAAAGAGTTATTGAAAAGAGTTATTGAAAAGAGTTATTGAAAAGAGTTATTGAAAAGAGTTATTGAAAAGAGTTATTGAAAAGAGTTATTGAAAAGAGTTATTGAAAAGAGTTATTGAAAAGAGTTATTGAAAAGAGTTATTGAAAAGAGTTATTGAAAAGAGTTATTGAAAAGAGTTATTGAAAAGAGTTATTGAAAAGAGTTATTGAAAAGAGTTATTGAAAAGAGTTATTGAAAAGAGTTATTGAAAAGAGTTATTGAAAGGAGTTATTGAAAAGAGTTATTGAAAAGAGTTATTGAAAAGAGTTATTGAAAAGAGTTATTGAAAAGAGTTATTGAAAAGGAGTTATTGAAAAGAGTTATTGAAAAGAGTTATTGAAAAGAGTTATTGAAAAGAGTTATTGAAAAGAGTTATTGAAAAGAGTTATTGAAAAGAGTTATTGAAAAGAGTTATTGAAAAGAGTTATTGAAAAGAGTTATTGAAAAGAGTTATTGAAAAGAGTTATTGAAAAGAGTTATTGAAAAGAGTTATTGAAAAGAGTTATTGAAAAGAGTTATTGAAAAGAGTTATTGAAAAGAGTTATTGAAAAGAGTTATTGAAAAGAGTTATTGAAAAGAGTTATTGAAAAGAGTTATTGAAAAGAGTTATTGAAAAGAGTTATTGAAAAGAGTTATTGAAAAGAGTTATTGAAAAGAGTTATTGAAAAGAGTTATTGAAAAGAGTTATTGAAAAGAGTTATTGAAAAGAGTTATTGAAAAGAGTTATTGAAAAGAGTTATTGAAAAGAGTTATTGAAAAGAGTTATTGAAAAGAGTTATTGAAAAGAGTTATTGAAAAGAGTTATTGAAAAGAGTTATTGAAAAGAGTTATTGAAAAGAGTTATTGAAAAGAGTTATTGAAAAGAGTTATTGAAAAGAGTTATTGAAAAGAGTTATTGAAAAGGTTATTGAAAAGAGTTATTGAAAAGAGTTATTGAAAAGAGTTATTGAAAAGAGTTATTGAAAAGAGTTATTGAAAAGAGTTATTGAAAAGAGTTATTGAAAAGAGTTATTGAAAAGAGTTATTGAAAAGAGTTATTGAAAAGAGTTATTGAAAAGAGTTATTGAAAAGAGTTATTGAAAAGAGTTATTGAAAAGAGTTATTGAAAAGAGTTATTGAAAAGAGTTATTGAAAAGAGTTATTGAAAAGAGTTATTGAAAAGAGTTATTGAAAAGAGTTATTGAAAAGAGTTATTGAAAAGAGTTATTGAAAAGAGTTATTGAAAAGAGTTATTGAAAAGAGTTATTGAAAAAGAGTTATTGAAAAGAGTTATTGAAAAGAGTTATTGAAAAGAGTTATTGAAAAGAGTTATTGAAAAGAGTTATTGAAAAGAGTTATTGAAAAGGTTATTGAAAAGAGTTATTGAAAAGAGTTATTGAAAAGAGTTATTGAAAAGAGTTATTGAAAAGAGTTATTGAAAAGAGTTATTGAAAAGAGTTATTGAAAAGAGTTATTGAAAAGGGTTATTGAAAAGAGTTATTGAAAAGAGTTATTGAAAAGAGTTATTGAAAAGAGTTATTGAAAAGAGTTATTGAAAAGAGTTATTGAAAAGAGTTATTGAAAAGAGTTATTGAAAAGAGTTATTGAAAAGAGTTATTGAAAAGAGTTATTGAAAAGAGTTATTGAAAAGAGTTATTGAAAAGAGTTATTGAAAAGAGTTATTGAAAAGAGTTATTGAAAAGAGTTATTGAAAAGAGTTATTGAAAAGAGTTATTGAAAAGAGTTATTGAAAAGAGTTATTGAAAAGAGTTATTGAAAAGAGTTATTGAAAAGAGTTATTGAAAAGAGTTATTGAAAAGAGTTATTGAAAAGAGTTATTGAAAAGAGTTATTGAAAAGAGTTATTGAAAAGAGTTATTGAAAAGAGTTATTGAAAAGAGTTATTGAAAAGAGTTATTGAAAATGAGTTATTGAAAAGAGTTATTGAAAAGGGTTATTGAAAAGAGTTATTGAAAAGAGTTATTGAAAAGGGTTATTGAAAAGAGTTATTGAAAAGAGTTATTGAAAAGAGTTATTGAAAAGAGTTATTGAAAAGGGTTATTGAAAAGAGTTATTGAAAAGGGTTATTGAAAAGAGTTATTGAAAAGGGTTATTGAAAGAGTTATTGAAAAGAGTTATTGAAAAGAGTTATTGAAAAGAGTTATTGAAAAGAGTTATTGAAAAGAGTTATTGAAAAGAGTTATTGAAAAGAGTTATTGAAAAGAGTTATTGAAAAGAGTTATTGAAAAGAGTTATTGAAAAGAGTTATTGAAAAGAGTTATTGAAAAGAGTTATTGAAAAGAGTTATTGAAAAGAGTTATTGAAAAGAGTTATTGAAAAGGGTTATTGAAAAGAGTTATTGAAAAGAGTTATTGAAAAGAGTTATTGAAAAGGTTATTGAAAGAGTTATTGAAAAGAGTTATTGAAAAGAGTTATTGAAAAGAGTTATTGAAAAGAGTTATTGAAAAGAGTTATTGAAAAGAGTTATTGAAAAGAGTTATTGAAAAGAGTTATTGAAAAGAGTTATTGAAAAGAGTTATTGAAAAGAGTTATTGAAAAGAGTTATTGAAAAGAGTTATTGAAAAGAGTTATTGAAAAGAGTTATTGAAAAGGGTTATTGAAAAGAGTTATTGAAAAGAGTTATTGAAAAGAGTTATTGAAAAGAGTTATTGAAAAGAGTTATTGAAAAGAGTATTGAAAAGAGTTATTGAAAAGAGTTATTGTTATTGAAAAGAGTTATTGAAAAGAGTTATTGAAAAGAGTTATTGAAAAGAGTTATTGAAAAGAGTTATTGAAAAGAGTTATTGAAAAGAGTTATTGAAAAGAGTTATTTGAAAAGAGTTATTGAAAAGAGTTATTGAAAAGAGTTATTGAAAAGGGTTATTGAAAAGAGTTATTGAAAAGAGTTATTGAAAAGAGTTATTGAAAAGTGTTGTTGAAAAGGTTATTGAAAAGAGTTATTGAAAGGGGTTATTGAAAAGAGTTATTGGTGTCGACCTTGAATAGCAACGATTGACTCTGATGACGATTCCATAAGTTTATCATCTTGTTGATGTTGTTACCTTTGACGTTTTTAACGTTAACTGTTTGATGCGATTCATTTAAAATATCTGTTCAGTTTATGTGTTTTAGGTTCGTGTTTCTTAATTGAATTTCATCTGAGAATGAATCGGCGCTAGCGATTTAGCTATAGTGACTCACATATAGCGTCAGTAATCACAATTTAAAGGGTGTCTAAACAGAGCTTAATAGTACTCAAAAACAATTGTATTTTGTATTGTATTGTATTTGAACACTTGTTATAGCGCCTCTACCAGATTTCCTATTCAGAGGCGCTCCCGACTACTGCTGTAGTCGGAGTTTCACGCCGAAGCGCATGAGCAATTGCGAGTGAAGGACTTGCCCAGGGTCCCTACGCGACGGCTTTGAGGTGATTCGAACCCGCAACCCTCCAGCTGCAAGGCACCGAACATACCCCTAAACCACCGCGCCCCAGTATATTGTGTTGTGTTGTGTGTTGTATTGTACTCCACGTTTATAATGCGACCGAGCCACCCGCAGTAAAGATCCGAGAAATTAATCTCTGATAAACCGACCCTACCGGGAAGCGAACCCGGGGCGCCGGCGCGGCGAGCGGGCACCAACCCACTCGGCCACTCAGGATCCTTAAATAATAATAACTCCTGAACAAACAATAACCTATAGAATTTTAATTACTAATCTCTTTTCACTTTACCTTGTAACCGGTTGCGGCTTGTCAACCTGATTCACATTAAACGAATATATATATATATACTGTTCAAGAGAGCCAGTGCCTTAGAATTAGATGAACTAACAGTACCTCCTGTACATTCTTATACTAGTTTCAGTGTTTAACGAAATTCTGTTGCTACCATGTAGGGAATATGAGCCGTGCTATTAATTCTACAATTGATGTGTAATTTACAATGTTAAAGGAATCATATGGATACAAAGGCCTTTGACGTCGCCCATCTGAGTACATGGCGCTATTGGCACAAAGGATAGTGGCGGAGTTCCAAGAATGATTGCAAAGTTACATAAAATGGCTGATTATTGCCGCCGCGTAGGTACCCTAGGCAAGTCCTTCACTCGCAATGGCTCATGCGCTTTGGCGTGAAACTCCGATTCAGTGTCCGCGCTGTAGTCGGGAGCGCCTCTGAGTAGAAACTTGAAGGGGCGCTGCAACAAGTGCTCATACATACATACATCGTGGACTTTCTCTTTGGATGGATTGGTCCAGAGTTTAACGACATCTTTTGGCAACAATGGCCGTTGATGTCAACAGAAATGATTCTCAACACTGTTCTCACCGTTCGTATGACATAAGACAGGATCATCATCATTATTATTATTATACCAAAGGTTAACATCGTGTTATGACATCAAAGGCCGTTGACGACAATTAAGAAACACAATGCAACGAAAGTATAACACGGCCAGGATCACTCTTCTGCTTTGTCTTATAAAGCTAATTATTTTCAACAATTCTCGTTCGCTCCCTACTCCCTGCGCCCGAAATTACATGACCGTTTTATTCCACAAGCGGACAACCTCACACGCAGATCGTTTATAATAAGAATGTTATACTCTGTATAAATGTATGTACACCAAAGTGCGGATATATGCAATTGGTTCAATAAAGAATTATACTCACTTACACTTGGAATACTGCGGTATCGTTTACACAAGAAAATTATACAGAAAGCTCTTCTGCGTTTTCTTATAAGACGAATATTATACTTAAAAGAGGTGTCTAATTTCTTTGAGAAGTTCTCACCGTTCTTATGGCACAGCACAGCTCGTATAGAATAACATAACATAGCATAACATTTATTTGGTAACCAACTTAATATACAGATCGTAAGTACATGAAATTGTTGTTGAGATTTATTGGTATACCCAGGAGACCCAAAATGGGCCGAAGGTCCCGCAAGCCAGGGCCACCTGAGACAAATTAGCTGACAGAATGCATCACGGCCAACTACGCTACGTGAAAACTAGGCAATAAATTCTTAACCATCATATAAACAAGTATAAAATAAAGAACAGAGTTTAGAAAATTAGAGATTATGTACAAACAATGACATAGCTTACCAACAGGTCACACTTCCATTAATGGTGATCAGGTCATCCCCTCATATGAGTGTGTAAGATTTGCTTTTTGAATGTGGGTAGAAACTTCCCGTTTAAACAGCTGGAGGGAGGGTAGTGAACGAATATCGGGAGGAATACTGTTCCATGCTCTTGGACCTGCACATTTAAAGATAGAGGACATATTATCACTAGTTATGCGAACGAGGTTTCAGAGATCGCCTTTATTACTGCCAGTGGTGTACAACGCTCTGGGGTAGACCCTTCGTCCTACATAGTCGCAACATCTGACTTGCGTCCTGTGTAGGCCCTACAACTTCAATATATTAATTAAATATGCGGACGATACTTACCTACTCGTTGGATCTTCAAATATCCACACGGCAACAGAAGAGTTCAAACATATAGAGAAATGGACCAATGACAACAACCTCAGACTTAACACATCGAAAACGCTGGAGTTGTTAAGGCCCCATTATCCCAACATTAATTCTAGGAGCAGAAAGAGTTGATACAATGCGAGTTCAGGGTGTGACACTACGGTCAGACTTAATGGTTGACTCCCATCTGGATGAAGTCCTTGCAACCTGAGCCTCCTCCTTATATGCTCTCAGAATACTTCAATCCCATGGGCTCCCTCCTACAGCTCTACATGTACATGACGTAGCTAGGGCTACAACAATAGCGCACCTGATGTAGGCCTACTCATCCTCTGCATGGTGGGGATATACAAGCTCCACGGATAAGGACAGGATGGAGGGCCTGATCCGACGGATGAAGCGTGGTGGTTTTCTTCCTCCCAATTCCTGCAATGCCAGTCTAAAGGCTGACATAGCAGTTGACCATCTTTTCACAGCATTATTGTCGAATACAAATGACGTAGGCCTACTCCAATTCCTGCTACCTCCTCTGAGACAAAATAGTCACAACCTACGAACCAGACCACATAACTTCACTCTACCGCCCAAAGACGATCGGAACTTTATTTCATGCATTCTTTATAAGGGCATATTCTAAAATTTTCATAAGTTTCTGTTTCTCCTATAGTTCTCTTCCCCATATAGTATCTAGGAAAGAGGCCTGATTTCTCCTTGTTAAAAACATTAGATTTTACTGCCTGTAACAAGTTGCGTCTGTGACAGCTTGGTTCCATGATTAAACGAATATTGATTGATTGATTGATTGATTGATTGATTGATTGGCTGGCTGAGGCTGGCTGGCTGGCTGGCTTCTCTGACTGACTGACTGACTGACTACTGGACTGACTGACTGATGACTGAGATGGTTTACTGCCTGGCTAACTGACTGACTGACTGACTGACTGTGACACTGACTGACTGGACTTGACCTGATGATTAAACGAATATTGATTGATTGATTGATTGATTGATTGATTGATTGATTGATTGATTGATTGATTTTATTAATACTAGTCTATTATTGGTACTAGCAAAAGGGAAGTAATATGGCTTAATGTTTCTCGAGTGATCATGGCTATAGGTTGAGGGTAATTATTAATTATTGTTTACGTGGTAAATTAGTGGATACTAAGATGCTTACGCTTGAGAATTTTAGGCTTTTGAGCGTAGTTTAAAACTTATTTAAAGGTGTGTCAAGACAGTTTCTAGAATATTGCGATTTCGAGTATTCAGCGTTGAACGACAAATTGTAAGGGTGCTAGCGCCAAATGATTCTGAATTTGCTATTTCTTCTCATGCAACTGATTTCATGAAAACTGTTAGTTTCATACCGTCAAACGGAATATAGTCTAGGCTGACCCATATGTATGACGATAATAATCCATGCATTTTTTTATTTAGTTTCTATTTTCACCGTTTGGCGACATCTTGAGGCTGACACTGAAAAAATTCTAATGGGGGTTAGCTCAAGATCTTAATTTAATAACAGAAATACGTCTACGAATATGAGACTGACTTGAACAGCTGTACATCGTATTCTGTACCGTATACTTGTCAATAGGTTGTTTGCATATTCCATATTATTGTATAAAGTCTAGGATGCTATGAGATGCACTTATTTTCATTGAATCGCAGGTGTAGCGTTTCCAAGTGAATTTTTGTTCCTGACATCAGGTTGAATCTGTAGCAGCCAAAAGTTATAAACAGCGAACGAATTCAAACATGGATCTCAAAATAAGTAAGTAAGTAAGTAAGTACGTGCTTTATTGAACCGCCTGCAAACGCACTGCGGGAACATCAGATAGAGTATTGAATCACAAATCACAAAAATCACAAATGTCAAAAATATCATAAAATACAATAAAACAGACATCTATGGATATATGAGATTAAGGTAATAGTCATAGTAAAAAGAAAGATCAGCAATAAAATCAATTAAATAACATACGCGTAATAAAACCAAATCGTCATTTATAAGGCTTTTTCTAGAAAATTCCTTCTGAATCAATAAACTGAGTTTCCGCAGAATTAATTCAATAACAAAAAGTAACAAATTCGACGTCAATGTCCTTAGTAGCCATACTATATCGGTTAGTGTTGAATATTAAAAATATCCTGCGACAATCTTATATCTCCATATACACCGTTAAATAATTTTCATAAGGGCTATAAATTTGTAAAGTTCGATTTTCAATTGGTATTATATATACGTGACATGGCCATTCCATACGTCAACGGCTGTAGCAGCCACATCGTGTCGCTAAGCAAATAATTAGAAAAATCTTGGAGACATGACTTACCGGATATCAATTGCTTGGCGCTCGAGTGGATTACCAAATATTCTGGAGACACCGGATTGTTTGAAAGCCTTTGTTCGCATAGCCTACTATTGTTTTTTAAAGGTTAATACTTTTATGTTAAACTGGATTGACTATTGACATATTAACACATCTTAAATTTGCCTACTTTTAGACCTCACAATAGGCTTTGTTTGTGCAGTTGCTACTGTGACGCACACGACCGAATTTCCAAAAACATGTTGTTAAACTAGGATTGAGATGTTCCTTATATAAAATCCAAACTGCAGTGCTTTGGAGGTGCCAGTCCCTAGCCTCGATGAAAGAGGAGGAAGAATAAGATAGAAGGGCGTCGTAAATTATCTCTGATATGACCCGAGGTCGTCAAATTATGCAAATATGACGCCGATAAGAGATAAAATCGCAACAGCAGCAGCAGCAGCAACAACAACTACTACTACGACTACTACTGCTCCTGCTGCTGCAGCTGCTGATAATACTAGTAGTAGGTAGCAGTAGTAGTAGCAGTAGTAATTGAGTCGGGGAGAAGTCAAAGACTTTGTCTTCTAGTTTCCGCCATTATTTGTAATGAGACCTAATGCAGCGAAATTCCTTTAACATGTTTGACAAACAATCTTCACATTTTAGAGTTGCGGTAAGGATGTAGTTTTAAAATTTATAAACGAAGATATAGCCTATGAAAACGAAGGTATTGCCTTTGTAAACGATTGCCACCGTAGCACCAAGCTGTCTGCTCGGCTTGACCTCCCCGGATCCTGACCTGGCACTGGAACGAACAGGAAAGCCTGGCTATTTGTGAACTTGATTTGAATTAGCTGGTCTACGTGACGCGGCTTTTGTGGCCGCTGAGAAATTTCGCAGATTTACAATACATTACACTAGAAACTCCGCGCTTGGTATATATATGACATCAGGTAAAGCTCTTCGTTGTACCTGTCATTATTTGGCTACTTATCTTTTAAGTCATGCCGCAGTGATACACACAGTGTTAGCGTTTTCATTTTCTTGCCCTCAGCATATGAGGCTGGGCTTAGCCATTCACTTCTCCGCTTCTGATTCTCCTCCCAACAGTATTCGGTTGCAAACGTACCATTTTGAACCCCTACCATATTTTGGTATCCGAATACCTACCATTTGACGGCGCCCTTGTAGCTGTATGCCCATGTTACGGCGCCATATAAATTGTCGCTGTTATTATTATTGACCCCAGCAGACCGTAGAAGTGACCGCCGATTGTAGCCTTGTGGTATTTGTGGTAGCAATTGGCGTACTTCTAGCTGACTACGGTGTAGGCTACCTGCAGTCGGAATTGGCATCATAAAAGCTTAGTACTTAATTGCCTCGGATTTGAATTTAAATTAGCATTTTTAATGAAGCCTTCGCAGGTAATCTTAAACTCCGAATTTCCAAAGCGAAACTCGAAAGCTAAGAGCAGGGCACCAGCTTATTAACGAGCGATGAGTCTTTGAATCGTTGGGCGTCACTGGCTTCTTTTACTTTTACTTTAGCGACATTAAAATGTAACCACAATGACAGTATAAACTCAGTTTGTTAGACGGAGATATACGAAATCAATATAGGCGGAAATTGAACACCGGAATTTAAAAACACATTGCTGTACAAAGTCTCGCTTCGACTAATTGCATAAACTCTGCCACTGCACTCAATGTGGTAAAGCCAGTCCAAAGCCTGATTGAAGGAGGAGGGCGACGTTAATCCGCTCTGTTCTGACCCATTGTCTTTTAAAGAGCAAATAACCACCGCTTAATACTGTCGACCAGTCTAGTATTATTTAATCTTAACGCATTTATTGAGTTATTCGTAAGATGGCGTTAAGACACTATTCGCCAGGTGGCGCATCTAAGGTCATTGCACTTTGACATGTGACGCAGGAGTCAAATTGAGGTGAGATGGAGTCTAATGGCTTGCGGAGGGAAGACGACAGTTTGTCTTTTCCTGTACAAACTGCTCCAGTAATTATATTGAGTAAAGTTCACGGAAGGGAGAGGCTCAACGAGTTATGCTGGCCCGCAGAATTGTCACCTGGTTTGATGTCAATCACAGGAGTGGCACTTTGAATGTTGTTGACCACATGATTGACACTTGGTGTGATGCTATCCAAAGCAGTGGCACTTGGTGTCATGTTGAAGCGTTGTTTACCGCAGGAGTGTTGTGTCGACAGATGTGGTGGACCTTTATTGAACTCTATGAACCTGTCGTATCTTCTTCGTGTACTTTGAGGCGTTGAAGAGAGATGCCAGACTTTGTGCGATATACGTCGTCGCTCTATTAATAGTAATCGGTGACGTAATGCATAGACTATTCATCGTCGAAAGAACCCGAAGAGTGACGTCTTCTTTGCAAACGGTGGCGCCATCATCATTGGAACTTGATTCTTGTGCGTCACGGAAATCTAAAAAGAGAAATAATGTTAAAAGAGCCAACAGAAATCTAAAATCAGCAAACAGAAATAATAAACGAAAACAGCCCAAATAAATCTAATGACGCTAGCAAATATTTAAAAAAAACTTAAACGGAAATATAATTTTATTTGATAAATTCTAGTATGGTTTAGTCTAATCGAGAGTGAGCTAATGTTCCTCCAAATTGATTCGTATTTCTGAATTGTTTTTGGAACATCATTAACAAATTAAGTCCTCGACTCCATACTCGTACTTCGCCACTTCTCGTACTCTGGTAGAGCCAGTCCCAAACCTGATGAAAAGAGGAGGGCGACGCTAATCAACTGTATGATGAAACAATGTCGTTCAGCAGCAACTAATCGCTATGACTAAACGCGGTAAGTAAGCTGCCTAAAATTGTCGCTCACATGCAATAGACAGTACTGTAGGCCTAGACACCTTTAAAACGGATTTCTCTGATGCTATAAATAGCTATAATTTCTAACGTTATCAATATTAGTCGAATCACTCGGTAAGTTTTCATCCCGCTAGACGCAGAAAGAAACCAGTAAATACTTTTAGGTAAAGAGCACAAAATCAGATTATCGAATAAGAACGCTAATCGTACATCACGGGCCTATGCAGGGGTGGTTATACAGGTTTAAAAATACGACCATTTCCAATGGAACCTCCGAAAACTAAAAAACCCTCCGAAATGTTTTTACTGGCTACGCCCCTGCCGTACATGGTCGCTGCATTCAACCCTCGTGAATAAGCTGGTGCCAAGCGCTTGACTTTCGAAAGGCGCTTTAGAAATTCAGAGTTTACTATTACGATCCAACTAATACACACCTTTAAAACGGACCCATAATTACGTATAAATTAAAACCATATAAAACTCAGCCACTGTTTGCACTCAGACAATGCCAGTCCCAAGCCTAGATAAAGAAGGAGGGCGACGCTAATGATCTTTGTTATCACACAGTGTCGTTAAACTGAAACTACTACGAAGCTTAGAAAGGCTGCATTATGCCAAAATAATTTGTTCCTATTTCATGTTATTAGGCCTAATCTCTGGATCCATCCAAATAAAGATCATTGAGGCGTTATGCCATAGGAACGGTGAGAACTGTTTGAAATAACTTCTGTCGATATCATCCGCCTTTGTTGCTGTAAGATGTCGTTAAACTCTGGATCCATCCATCCAGGAATTGATTTTTAAAGCATAACCTGTGAGGTATTCTAATCTACTTTATTTGCGGACTTAGGCCTATACAGGGAAAGCACCTCTCACAATGCAACCTACTCAGAGGCGCTCCCAGTGCGAAGGGCCCCTCGGAAAAAGAAAAGTCTTAAGAGAACGGGCAGAAACAGTAGTGCCCTCAGATAACAACACAGCACGAGTTATAGAAGGAAGGTCATTCCACTGCAATAGGGTCAACAGAGGCATAGGCAAGATGTTGTGCTGTGGCAGTTCGAGACCGAGGAACTAGAAGGTATAAAGAGCGGAGAGGACGTCCAGAGGTTATAGGTCGACGTCACCGACTCTGGCAGCCATAAGCTGTTAAACACTTACAAGTATAATAGCCTACGCATTCATAGTAGGTCCTAAAGTACAAACCGTGCACGGTGGTTGCATCCACGGTTCGCCGTCAATTTGCATCGGAAATCGTTGACGAGTTCTTAACAACAACAAAACAGACCATATACATGTGAAAACGAATCAACTCCAATTAAATAAAGAGAACAACGACGATTATGACGATGATGATGACGACGACGTTTGTTGTTAATTGTGATTTTGATGATCTTAAGTCTGGTAGATGACCTTGAACGAAATATCCAGAATTGTCCTCCCTCAGCGAGAAAGCAACAATTTTTTAATCGTTTGGCAACTTAGCTGGCAATAAGGTATTAAGGTAGACCCTAATAATAACCAACTTTTAACGTCTTACTGGCGGTCGGTGTAGTCTACTTCGACCTTACCTCGTCGGATTCAGGACCTGGCCATTCGAGAAATCAAGCGTTCAAGTATAGGTAGCTAATATTTCACGACGTTGTGAAATGATAAAGATGGTTATCCTCCTTTATCCAGGTTTAGTACTGGCACCACTCGAGAATTAAAGCAGTGGCAGATCGAATCATCCAGCGATAGATTTAATATAAATTATTTACTAAAATCTTGTGCTTGTCAGGGCCTTTGATTTCGAACTTTCTTAACCGCATACTATTCTGCTTTGTTGGTTAAAGAGTTGGCCATTAGAAGGGATCCTCAGTTCAACATCTTATGGCAACAAAGATAGAAATTGGTTTAAACAGTTCTCACCGTTCTTTTGGCATAACTTAGCAGAGGTAGGCATCTTTACAATTACTTGGCCGCTCGTCTAATTTGTCTTATAGGGCTAACATTGCCGTTAAAAGAGGTGTGTAATTATTTTGAATAGTTCTCACCATTCCTATTGGCATAATACACGTTAATACATAGAAGTGGTTTCAATTAAAAGACCATCACAAAAGAGACGATGACTAAAGTTGATGGATGGATCCACAGTTTAACGGCAGCTTATGACAACATAGGCCGTAGCCGCCGACAAAGATTATTTTTGACTAAAGTTGAATGCAATTTTTAACTTAATATAGCCTCAGTTGAAATCGTTTAAAAGGTGTTTAATTTGGAAAGCTCTTTATCAACGATTAAGCGACATCTTAACTGTTCCGTGTGCTTTTGACGAAGACCTTACCTCAAAGCTTGAGCACTAGAATGTCAATCGAACTCAATAATCATCAGTTCTACCTGACCAGTTTCAATGGCGGAGTTCAAAATGCAATTAGAATCTAAGAGTTTAACGACATCAAAGGCCGTTGACGTCTATTGGGAATTTTTCACAGTTTAAATATAGGATTAATTTAGATAACTTAATATTTTTGTGTAACCAACAATTTAATGACGTCTTATGGCGTCGATGCGGAAAATGAGCGCGTACAGTTTTCAATGTAAGCCGAGATCCGATTGCCTTAGTTTGGTTAGTTACTATTTTAACGACGCTGTGTGATAACAAATATGATTAGCGTCGCCCTCCTCCATTGTTTTGGCTTGGGACTGGCTCTACGAGGCTACAAATCACTGGCGGATTTTGAAATTTCTTATAATAATAGTGGATGGATCCAGAGTATAATGAAATTTATTAGTAGTAGGCCTAGTTTCAGCTTAACGACACTCTGTGTGACAACAAAGATCATTAGCGTCGCCCTCCTCCTTCATCTGGGCTTAGGACTGCACTTCCTGGCACTAGGCCAAGGACGTGCAACGATATCTCGTGGCAACAAAGGCCGTTAACGTCGACATAAATTATTTTGAACGGTTTTAGCCGTTCGTCTGGTGTTATGCAAGGCATGTTCACACAGTTACAGAAAGTAGCCTACAAAAGATTCAGACAACACGACCTTACTTAAATTCGTTTATTTAACGACGCCGTCATATCGACGATGATTGGCGTAGACAACACGACCGCGAGTCTGCTCTATCTTATAGGCCAAATATGATAATTAAATGAGGTGTGTAATTATTTCGAACAGTTTCAATGGCATGAAACAAGTCTGCTGCCATCCATGGCATACCCTAAGCCGCCGCCGTTGGCCGCCGAGCCGACAAAATTCTGAAAGCCGATATACCGCCGGAAATTCTGCGGATTAGCCGGAAAAACCGCCGGGAGTTATTTTACGACTAGCCACCGGAAAAAGTTCAGCTAGAACATGCACAACGTAGTCATTACGACCGTTGTAGATTATCACAAAAGTTCTCAAGCCATCCGCTAACAGGAAAAATTGCGGTTTGAAGGTATGATCCATAGATTCACGAAAATTAAAACAGTGGCGCTACAGAAGTTCTTGGATTTATATATATATATATATATTATATATATATACATGTATATATAATATATATATTATATATAACTATTGTTTATATACCTGATGACGACGTTGGAGCACTGTGCGAGGCGTCTTCCAGCTTGTATTCCTCCTTTAACCTGAGCGACGTGGATGGAATTTTCCAGTCCAACGACCTCTATCTGTCTGTCTCCCACATCTACACAGCACAACACACGGCACAAGCAATTCAGAATGCGTGTTAGAACATAAATACAATACAATAATACAAATGAAATTTTTTGTATCGCGCTTTGACAAAGACAGCGCCGCACGTTTCGATATAGGCCTATTCCTCATCATAGTGCATTTGTGAATAGTTGAGCTTTTAATTTTGATTTATATTGAGCAACAGAACTGAATCCAGCTGACATCGACAATGCCAGGGCATTTTTAGCGTGCAGTTCTACACAAAAGTGCCGTTCTAAATGAATTTGTGTGGCTGTAAGAGCATTCTTGTGCAGTCAAAAATTGCTAAAAAAAGGTCATTGTCATCCCATTGGGAATAATTTACCATGGGTTTTTGAAAAAGAGAGAAGGGTGTGTGCAGTTCTAAAAATTCCTTAAAAACAGCCCTGGACAAAGCCCAGGTGTGCGACCGAAATGGCCGACTCACGGAAAATGCAATTTACTCAGCTCTTCCCGCTTCATATAACTTCGTCTTTATAGCACTCGAATCCTTGGGTCCATTATTCGGACTGGCCTCGAATTCTTAGCAGAGCTGGGTCGACGCATCACCGCCTCATCCGGAGACCTACTCGAGACCACGCATCTTTACAACGTCTCTCCATCTGGACACAGCGGTATAACGCCGTGACCTTCAGAGGTACATCTTCGGATAGTTTCCAAAAGCCTGAGGAAGTTTTCCTATCTCGGGCGAAAGACAATAATAATTACACTATCCTGACGAATAATTGCAATTCCATACGTTTCGTTCTGTTTTAATAAATATTTAAGTCACTTCGGTTAAAAATGTCGAAAACATAATAATAAAAGCAAGAAGATTACAAATAATTATTGCTAAATTAATTGTAAATTATCGCAATGCACCTTAGACACCTTTAACATGCTTTTCAGTTTTGCGTTTAATCATCCACTGGTGCAAACGGTGGAGCTGTGACGTGTTCATTACGTTTAGATTTGTATCTTTTGAGTGAAGTAAATAATGCCTATCGAAACGGAAAATATGACAAAATTGCGGTTTTACTTTCGGTTTGAGCGATGATAGTTTTTTTATATTTACTCCAGCACTGATTGTTTCACGTAATAGGCAAGCGATCAGATGGATTGGAAAAGGAAATGATGTTAGCATATGGAGAGGGAAGGAGAAAACAAGGACGACCAAGGGAAAAGTGGATGGATGAGATACATGATACAACTGGAATGAATTTGGCAGAACTGAGAGATGCGACGGCGGACAGAAGGAAATGGAGAGGCTTGATCATGACGGTCGCTAGAGTTCAAAGAACTGACAGCACAAGGTGACAAAGTGAATAGGCAAGGTCTACATTGTAAAGTGATTTTCGAATACAATACAATATAACTGTATTGATACAACACAATACTTCCTTTGAATTGTGTGCTGAATTTCAGCGCGTTCTGCATGTATTTTAAATGCAGCGGCATTTCCCATACTCATTTCTAACGCAGATGAAGGGTTCTTTTGGAAGTTCCGCAGCATCCATAGCCTAGTTCTTCACTTTGAATGGATGCAAGTTTGATTAGCAATGAATTAAGTAAAGTAAGTATATCCTTTATTGAAAAACCAACTGCTAACCGCATTTTGGTGTACAAAGATTATCAAATATATAAAAAAATTAAGTATAAAGCATCCGTGTGACAAATGTTTTACGAGATAGAGAGTTTGCCTTAGGTATTATTCTATTGTGGGTTCTGGGGCGTAGCGAGTATGAAACAGTTTTCACGGGAGGCAGTAGTTGATGTAATACATGTGCAGGGTTGCTGATGATGGTAGAAAAGAGGTTAGAGTCTGCTTTTCTGCAAAGTTGTTCGAAACTTTGGTAGGATTCCGGTAGATAACGAGACCGGACCAGTCGCCGTATGGTTGCCTGAAGACGAGAGCGTCCCTCTACCCCCACAAAGCCCCACCACGCCGGGGCCGCATAGAGCATCCGCGACACTGTGGTAGCATTTGTTACATCCATAGAGATGTATAATATATAAATATATCACTAGAGCCCGCATCTACCATCTATGGTGAAGCCGTGACCCTTAAGCTAGGCAAGCTAGGCATAGAGATGTATAATATAAATCGACGTCATCATCGACGTGTAATGCCTGGCCAACTGCCATGGCCACGTCACCAGTTATGTTAATGAGCGCTAGCTAAATTATGTAGTGTGTGGATGTAGCAACTTATTAAAGCCCGAAAACGTGGCCGCTAGAATATTATTTAATAGATAAGTTGTTATTTTGTGTCTTTTGAATTTTTTAAGGCGTAATCTTCGAAAAGAAATTAAAGTCTCGCTTAAGCTTGACTGCGTCCATGAATTTCAACCAATCAAAACGCGTCATTTCAATTTCCATTAACTGCGGAACTCTCTTTAAGGTGTTACTATATCTATGATTGTGACTTCAAAAATGTGCAAAGGGAATATGCGTCATGTTCCCTCTAGCGTTAATAATATATCTCATTGGTTACATCACACAGAAATTGGCCCTTTAACCCATGTGCTGTTAGAACGCGGAGGGCATACATTGACTGCCTAGCCTTAATGACAATGTTGTTAACATGCGTGTCAAAGTTGAATTGTTCTGACAAAGTGACACCTAGATCTTCATGTGCTTTACCCTGGCGAGGCCCGGTGTAACTTTTGGAAGATCAACACCCAACCCTCTCATTGGTCAACGAACTATCATCTCTTGGATCTTAGAACGATTCAGTTTTAAATTGCAAGAATCAGCCCATGTGGTGACATGATCGATTTCGAACGTTATCAATTCGCTATTTGTTGATGGAATAAGGAGGTAGCTGTCATCCGCGTACTTTATAATTTTGTTTGCTTGTTGAAAACGCTGGGTCTTGAAATCTGTCAGTAGTTGCTAGAAAATTAATAAAGACAGACAGGCAGACAGACAGGCAGACAGGCATCCAGGTCTGCAGACAGACAGGCAAACGGGCAGACAGACAAACAGACGTGCAGAAAGACAAACAAAAACACAGAGAGTCGCAGAGTCCTTTCTGCTTTTCTCTGTCCCTGTCCGTGTGCCTATGGTGCCTATACCTTGTATGACGACGGATAGATCGACTGAAGAGAGACTTCCGGACGAATGTTCTCGATCTCTTTCCTTCTTCTCGAACTTGGTCAGCTTTCCTCGTTTCTTTCTTGCGGATCGTTCTCCCCAGAGATTCGATCCTCCGTAGATACTCGGAATGTTGAGCAGCGCAATGCCCTCTAGCGAAGGACCGCTGCTCAGGTCGAGCACAGCACCATCGCACTACGACAGACAGAGCAAACCCATTAGCAGTCTCATCTAAGAACTACTATAATAGAGCCAATGTATATACTGCTGCTCAATGCATCAGTCCATAATATTATGGACTGATGCTCTCAGTATATGCATTGGCGTTATACGCTCTCTGTTTAATAATGTAGTGTGACAATGTCGAACGCCATCAATGATTAAAATTTGTTACGTTTATTTTTACTTATATGCGGATTAGAAACCATAAAAGAGGTGTTTAAAGAAATGTATTTTTGCGATTTCTTTAGTTATATTTGCGAATGCCAACTTAATAGAGGTGTGGTAGGAACTCCTTTTTTCTTCTGAGAATTAATTGAATCACGCTGAGAAACACTGGATGGTAACGTACAGCACAGTTACTACAACAAAGTGTATAGTCTATACACTTTGTTACTACAATGTCATGTAGCTCAAAGCTATTGCTACAAGCGTAAGAGGCTGTTTTATTCTAATTAATGAGTTGAAGAAATGCGTTTATTGAACGACGTCGTCATATCGACGATGATTGGCGTCATAACAAACAACAAAGTACACAATAAAATAAGCTAAGCTATAATTATGGTCTGAGGCATGTAAGATGGCGGTCGGTTACCCAACCAGAAAACCCTCTAGTGGTGTCACGAAATAGAGTATTCCCCCATACATTAGTATCCCTCTTAGCGAAATGGAGTATTCGATGTAGTTTGCATTTTTGTCGGTTTCTATATATATTTATAAGTGTATTCACTCGTAGGGCCTACTGTTTGGATTTATTTTACACATAAAATATTTTAAGTTGCGTATCTTTAGTTTGTACGTCGACCTGAAATTAATTTACTTCGTTTTTGGTGATTTTGACTGATTGTTGTCTTGGCTTTCGTGACGCGTAGGACGATGAGGGATAGAATGGTCTATACCCCCGGATACTCTAAACCGTTTATTCCAACCGGGGGATAAATTCATACATCCCCCGGATAGTCTTAGGACGGATACCCTATTTCGTGATAGTGGCTGGAGGTAGGCTCTTTACAGTTCTTGCTCCCTCCCCTGTCTTGGCTAAATGTCAGATGGGCAAATGTTCTTGCAGGATTTTTTTAATATAGAATGTTAATTTTGTAAGCTGCAGTGTTTAATGTTTTTGGAGTTGATTGTTTTTGTTTTCTTGTTTCTTTCTTGGTCGCTCTACTTATTTCTCCTACGCATTCGTTCTCGCTCTTCTTGGTGGTTATCCTGTTAAATTGTTTTCTGCTGTCGTTCTCTTCCATCAATGAGGAAGGGTGATGTGGGGGAAGTGAGGTGAGCGATGTGTGGGTGACGTCAGAGGATGGGTTGAGAGAGAAGAGGGAATGACCACATTGGCCAGGCTTTTTAATAGTGGCCTGTACTCGCCATTATGATGTGCTCGACTTCAAAACTGCATCTACATCTATAAACTTAGTTCACGCTAAATTAGACTATTGCAATTCTCTTTTCCTTAACAAAGATATAACCCAAGGAAACAGCCTTCAAGCTATTCAGAATGCCCTCGCACGTGCCACGTGGTGTCATCAAAACCCCCAAACCACCACATCACTCCTGTCCTCAAATCACTGGCTCAAAAATCCTGAACGAATAGAATATAGAAAGTCATATCACTAACCTACAACAGACTTCAATCCTTGATATCCCAGACGTCCTATCTCCGTCAGTTGTTCACGGTCCAGCCACTTCGCTCAACACGCACCCCTCCTCCTCCTCCTGCTCCTCCTCCTCCTCCTCCTGCTCCTCCTCCTCCTGCTCCTCCTCCTCCTACCTCCTCCCAACACTTCTCCACCCTCCCATCACCTCATCACAAAAATTCGCAAATCGCTCCATAGCCATAGCTATTCCGCCTTTTTAGAACAAACTTCCGCCAGTAATACGATAAATATCTGACCCATCCTTCGAACTCAACGAAACCTCAACTCTCGCAATCTCTCTACAGGTCTTTCACTCGAAACTGAAAACACTGCTTTATGACAAATCCTATCCTGAATCCAACACTTCTCCCTGCCTACCTCGTCGTCTCAACACCAAACACCATCCACCTTAGCCGCCTGCCTGTCTGCCTGTCTGACTCTCTGAATTTTGACCCTCTGCCTGTCGATTTTGTTTTGATTGAGCGCCTTTGAATAAGCTGGTTCCCGCGACTTCGCTTTTGTGGAAGCTGTAGAAGTTTTGAGTTTATATTATTACGATTTACGATGTTTCATCTACATGCGCTGTAGTTTTGCAGCATTGAGTATCGCGACAAACGAAAAGAACATGCATTTTATTATCTAGGATGGATGACGATCCTCAGTTTAACGGCAGCTTATGACAACAAAGGCCGTTGCCGCCGACAAAGATTTTTTTGGCATATTACAGCTCTTAAATTTATTTTCTAGGAACTAGTAGGAAGCGATTATTTATAGCTGATATAAAACGTTTAAAAGGTGTCTAATTTTACATTGTCAGAATCCAGTGTTTTAAAGACAGTTTACGAGCGCTAGAAGCAGAGCGGTCTTTAATGCTATAGAGCCCTGAGACATCCATATGTGCGAAGTGCTAGCGACTTCATTTTCTTAGCGTCGGCATATGATGAGCGGTTGGCCGATCCTCTCCCTCACCGTCTCATCTTCCCAACGACAGTGTACGGTCAATTTACTCATTATAGCTGAGTTGGCTAGGGGGCGCAGATGGTATCTCGAACCAAATTTCTACCCTGGAGGGATTTGAATGCTGAACCCCCGACCTCTAACATATTGACAGTCAACAGTTGATAACCACTAGTTTATGAATATTTCAATAATCACTAGCGCTAAAGTCTGGCAAAGAGTCTTTTTGTTGATCGATTTGAAATAGCGCCGGTATATAGCTGAATCTTCTTTCCTTTTTGTCTATTTTACATCTAAGACTAACATTTACATTTACAATTTACGATTTACATTAATTTTTATTTACAGCCCTTACCTCTAATTTACATTTAGCACGAATTCGAAAACCACTACATTTACATTAATTTACATTTACATTTACAAAGAGGTTACATTTACATTTACATTACGCCGACATTTACATTAATTTGCATTTACATTTACATTAATTTACATTTACATTTACATTAATTTACATTTACATTTACATTAATTTACATTTACATTAATTTACATTTACATTTACATTAATTTACATTTACATTAATTTACATTTATATTTGTCTTCGCAAGACTGTTTCTTGATTATTTAGGATCCGAGCGTTTCTTGCATATTCTATCAACCGAATCGAATACTTGCGCTATACTGCATAAGACATTCGTTTGATGGAGCTACTTTGAAATTGCTCTGCTATAATTATAATGCGGAGTACCTAGGGTTAGCGATAGTGGTCTCTCAAATCCCCACATACACAGAAAATTTCTGGTCCACCTGCGCTCCTAGTCTATAATGAGTACATTGACCGTACGCTGTCAGTGGAAAAATAAGGCGGAAAGACAGACAGAGACAGGCAGACAGACAGAGACATTATAAATTTTATTCCAGAGGACAGACAGACAGAGACAGACAGACAGAGGTTTTGACAGACAGAGTTTATCAGAGACAGAGAGAAAGAGACAGACAGAGGCAGACAGACAGAGACAGAGACAGCGACAGAAGCGGAGACAGACACAGAGTTGATGACTCTGAACGTAGTCCTACTAGAAATGAAACAGTTATCCTGAGTGGCAGCCTCGTATAGAAAGTATGCACTTCATTTTTCTGTTTGTAGAAAATATTAATATACTTGATAGGGACCATTGGCCAGTCCCCTCTATCGCCTTCTCATCTGCCCAATGTAAGTGTACCCATTAGAACTACTCACTTAAACGGTGGTAACGCATAGACCATCATGAAAGTGTATAAGAAAAGAACGGGTTAGCAACAATTTCAGTGTATATTCTGCGGAAATAAATGGTCATAAACATACTGTATATAAAAATATCTAGATGTATTTTTTTTCTATGTACACCTACAGCGTAATGTCTATTGTTTGGATCCACAGTTTAACGGCAGCTTATGACAACATTGGCCGTTGCCATATTATTATTATATTATTATATTGGCATAACACATAAACATATTAAACGAATATTATTATGATATGATAAAAGTGTATCGAAAAGAACTGGTGTGTCATAGTAGGAACAGTGTAACATTTATGCGGAATTAAATGGTAATAAACATAATATTCGTGTTTATTATTAATTTACACTGACGCATCGCAGTAGCGCTATTACAATGTCATAGTAGTGACACATTATTACAAGTTATTACACGATTGGATTTTTAACTAAAGGAGATCTTACTGTACGTTACGAAAAAGAAACATTAAAAATTGCTTCAAATTTTGCTGTTTCCAGATTCCAGTATATCGGGGATGATCAGTTTATTCAAATTCGGCAATCAAAGGCTTGGAAAACTACCACGTACTTAGACACCTTTAATTCATTTAAATTCCTAGGTATTAAGTACTGTAATGCGCACATAAAATTACATTTATCTCTCGGGCATAGACCATGCATGCGAACGAAAACTGATGACAAAGTTATAGGGAAAATGAACTGAAATACGTCAAAAACTAAGAGAAGACAAATACTAAGAAATTTTTTAAATCTGGTTTGTGAAAATGATCGTATGTTCTTTACCATGATGTCGATTTTCTCGTGTAGGTTTTTGCAGGTCGAAGCCAATGTTTCTGACGTACCACATTCAAAATACCATAGCTTGTTTTTAATCCTGCCAAATGAAATAGTAGCACTTAGGTATTAATACCTATTACCAGTTGCTACCAGTTACACCAATTTTGTCTGTTATTGCTCTGTACCGTCAAGTATGTGATCATTTTTATAATTATGTAGATAGGCATGGTGGTAGGTCGGCGGGTATGCAAGTATAGGTAGATGGTCATTTACGTTGTCAGGTTCTGTTTGTAGATAGGTAGGTTGGTAGGTAAGTTAGATATGTAGATAGGTTGGTAGGTATCTAGGTGCTTGATAAACGAGGACAATATTTAGATATACAAAGAAAGAAACAGGGAGAGAACAGACACAAAAGGACAGAACAGAGACAGAGCGATACAGAGACATTTAGACAGAGACAGAGAGACGGACCCAGTGACACAGAGAGACACACACAGAAATAGTGAGGCAGAGACAGAGACAGACAGAAAGACAGACTTAGGCACAGCGTGTGAGACAGAGGCAGAAGCAGACAAACGAAGACAGAGTGCTATTGAGGCAGACAGAAATATATAGAAAGATAAGCACACAGAGAGACGGGTACAGCTAGAAGGAGACAGAGGAGTGGCTGGGGAGTAAGACTCGGGACGGATACGGAGACAGAATGGGTGATGATGCTGATGGAATACGGCGTACGATGGAGAGAGAGAGAGAGAGAGAGAGAGAGAGAGAGAGAGAGAGACAGACAGACAGACAGACAGACAGACAGACAGACACACAGACAGACAGACAGACACAGACACAGACACAGACACAGACACAGAGACAGAGAGAGACAGAGACAGACAGACAGACAGACACAGAGAGACAGAGACAGACAGACAGAGAAGACAGACAGACAGACAGATAGATAGATAGAAACAGACACACATACAAACGGAAGAAGGCGTTGATTGACGGAGTGAGTAAGACTCGTGACGGGGTACTGAGGTAGAGAGAGGATGCTGGCTGATGGGATGACTATGTTCTACCTGCTGTTGAACTTTTCCGGATGTTTCTCTCGTATGACGTGGAATCGGTGAGCGATGGAAGCGTCGACTCCGATGGAAAAGTAGTTGTTGATGATGTTGCATGGAATGGCATCTCCCTTCTCATCGGACGACGTCGTATGATCATCGGCGCTGAATTCGATCTGCCATCGATCCATCATGATCACGTTGCTATGACCGATCCGATGAACCAGTTTACCCAGATTCTCACCCTCATACCCTGCAAGGACGGTGCCAAATGCAACGTACCAATTATGACGTTTCAGGTGGCACGTATCAATTGAGTGCCAAACACCAAGTGCCAATCATCAAGCGCCGCGTATAAAGTATCAACTGAGTGCCAAGAATAAAGTGCCAAGTATTAAGTGCCGGGTATTGGGGCCAAATGCAACGTACCAATAACGACGTTTCTAGTGCCAAGTGTCAATCGAGTGCCAAGTTTTAGATGCCAATCGCCAAGTGCCAAGCAACCATTGCCAAGTACAAAGTATCGGCTGAGTGCCAAGAATAAAGTGCCAAGTGTCAGGTTGCGCAGTATCAGATGCCAAGTACCAAGCATCAATTGAGAGCCAAATATCAACGACAAGTACCAATTGACTCCAAAGTATCAAGTATTAATTAAGCGCCAAGTATATATTGATCATAATAGCGATCATCATCATCGTCATTCATTGATTCATTGAATTATTTATATAGCAACTCTTCAATGGAACTACTCAGAGATGCTCTCGACTCCAGCACGGTCAAGAGCTCGCAGAATGTGTCAGATAAGTGACCTAGAGAACAGCGAAGCTCAACAGAGAGGCCATTTACAATGAAGTCTTTCCGACAGAAAAGTAAAATTCAGTCCCAATTATTAAATTATTATAAAACTGTGAACACCTTCACAATTCTGAAACCCGTATTATGCGAAACGAACGGTGTGAAGTGTACAAAATAATTACACACCTCTTTTATGTATATATTCACCCTATTAGATAAAGCACAACCACGGTCCTGTATTATAACGATAAATCGTTTCATTATTATTCAAGTATTTATATTGCACCTCTTCAAGGGAACTACTCAGAAGTGCTCCAGACTACAGCATGGTCAAAAGGAACAGTTTTCAAGCGCTTGCAGAATATGTCAGACATGTGCATCGTCATCATCATCATCGTCGTCGTTGTCGTCGTCATCAACGGCGTCATCACTGCCACCTTCATCTGCGTAATAACTGTTAATGTGCTTCTCTGGTCATCGTAATCAGTTAATAAGTTAGATAAGTAACTAATTAATCGGTTATTTAGAGAACTCAGTGAGTGACGATGCTGGTTCGCACACTGACTAGGTCTATTTAAAGAGAATTCAATCTTGAGCTAAGCACGGAATCTTAAAATTTAATGGCCAGGCGTCCATTCAAACGGTCAGCGATGGTGAAGGATCTCACCCGATCAATTCACAGAAAAAAATTAATCATCAGGGTCGATGCCATCCGGTCGTTGAAGAAAAACATGTACGTTTACATTAGCAGTGTTTAACGACACCTTCTGGCTGCCAGAGACCTTCCCACCCAGTTTTCCAGCCTTGGGACTGGCACAACCAGAGAACGGGATATGTCGGATTCAAATCAATCAATGTACGCTCTCCGTGTCTTGGTTGCCTATGGTTTGTCAGATCAAAAGCTGAAAGACGTCGTCAATGCAACTACAATCAGTTGCACGGATGTTGTATGCGTCTCCTGTCTAGTGGGAGGTTCGTTGAAAAACGAAGGACGGGTTCGAGTCCAGGCCATAATTCATTCATTCATTCATTCCGAAGATTTATATAGCGCCCCTTCAAGGTTACTGCTCAGGAGCGCTCTGGACGTCACTCAGGACGACCTGCAGAGCGGATGGGCTTTCTTCCGGATTCCTATAAGAGCTTCGAACAGCTAAGTCAGTGCGCAGATTCCCGTCTCTTATCGGCCATAATTAACGACCCTGCTCATGTACTACATGGACTTTTACTCCCGGAAAAACCAGCTATATACTCTATGCGTCCTCGTACCCATAACAGAGTTATACCCGCTGCTAACAATTTGGCCCGTAAAACATTTATTATTAGGATGCTTTACTCTTGACTAAAACATTATTGTACACTGCACAGTTTGAAATACACTAGAAATTAAAATGTAACATTTGAGATCATAGGCCATTGTAGAATGTAAACCAAAATACGGTTAGCAATTGGTGCAATAAAGGATATACTTACTTGCTTGCTTAAGAGAAATCTCATGACAGGCAAATGCGTCTTTCCATCCTACTTCCCATGGGATAGGATCTGACTTTTTTTATTTTTCCAAGGTTTAACGTCGTCTTATGACATAAAAGCAGTTGTTTATTTGCAAGCAGTGTCCGATTTGCCGGGGGGTCGGGGGGTTGGACCCCCCTGCTTCTCATTTTGACCCCCATGCTTCTGGTCTTTGGCCGACCCCCGGGGGGGTCGGCTGGACCCCTCACTTTCATTACCCACAGTCCTACTCCAAATGACTCCATAATAAAAAATATAGTCTCCATTATGACCAATCGGCCTGATGTAGGTTGATATTGGGATATACTTTTTAAGGAATAGGGTTATCCTTTCAGATAATACAACAACCTGGTCCCTCTCGGCCACCGTACTTTCATCTGCGTTGTCACTTGATTACTATGACAGGCAGTACCTGAGTGGGTTGTTGAAGGATGGATTTGGGTCCATGGTAAATCCAAAGCCGGAGAAAGTTCGGTTCAGCCGGTTCATTGCTCCTGGTCCCAGAGGGCCGGGAGCGTAGTTTCTGGCTGAGCCGGAGGAGTTACCGATCAAGGTCCAGCAATCGTATGATTGATAGTGCCCTGCTAGCCTACAGTGCCCTTCACATCTGTAGGTCAATGCTACTAAAGCTTTCTCCAGTCTCCTATAGGCCCCAGCCACCATTCATTACACGCACCCCAATTGAAATGAGTCATAGGATCCAGTTTCCAACATCACCAGCGGCCAGCCTCATCATCAGGAAGGTTAGCTCTTCTGCTGTTCATCTGTCTGACATTATAGAACTTATTTTGCAGTTTTCCATTTTATGCATATATTTATTTAAGCCTTCAGATATGAAAAGTAAAAGTTGTAGATAAGCCGTCCAAAATGTATGGTGACAGATCAGGAGCCCTGAAAGGTTTGCTTTCTTGTGGAAATAATTTTATATCTAACCATGTCTGCCTGTTTGTTGGAAGAAAAACTTTAACTTTAGCAAAGCAATATCTTGCTTTCCTTAATGGTCAGGATTTCATAACAGAAATTAAACATTTACCCTCCGTACATAAGAAAATTTTTGGATGTGCCCAAAATTAACACCATTGACCTGTTGAACTTATTAACACAGTCAATCTTTCAGAGCTATTTCCAAATGTTTGTGTGAGTTTAGGTTATACTGTTAATTCCGAAAACAGTAACCTCTGCAGAGAGATCATTCAACAAATTCAAGCTAATTAAGAATTTGTAAGGTCTGCAATGTCTCAAGAAGATTATCTTGTGGATTTGGCCAGTTTGAGTATTGCCAGAAAATTGATTTTGAAACTGTCAAGAGAAATTTTGCAGAAAAAGGTCAGGAAAGCTCCATTGTTAATCAAATAAGCTTATTAAGTGTTTTAAGGTATGAACATATTCTTATTTGTGGCTGTTTGACAGTGGCCAAGGTGTGGTGGCTTCCCAGGTTTTTATTTTAATTTAATCTTCACAATTTCATTTGAAATTTCTGATTGAAGCAAAACACACAGTGACAGCAGGCAATTATTGTTTTGTTAACAAAAGTTGCATTGTACTGTAGCAATTTACAAATGGTGTTCTGTATACTTTGTATTGTATTGTGTATATATACATAATTTTATATATATACACATACATGTATTGTATATTATACTGATGATGGGTGTTGGGAAGAAAACATAAAGGAGGCTGGGAACAGAGATGGGTAGGCTAACTAATCGATTAAATTCTAATCGATTGGCTAATTAATTAGCTAAACAGCTAATTCCACTCCTGATCGATTAGCTACAAGATTTTGCTAAATCTAATTTTAATCGATAAGCAATTTAATTAATCGTGCCCATCTCTGGCTGGGAAGGCCCATAAGAGGGGGGGGGTAAAAAAATATTACTGCGGCTCCGAAAATGTTTAATAGTTCTATAGATTTCCAACCCCCTGCTTCTTTTTTGACAAATCGGACCCTGTTTGCAAGTAGTACATATTTGCAACGCAGAGAAAGCGAGAAACTTATAGCTTCCAAAAGACGCCATTAAAAGGTGTTATAGAAGAACTTTAATATAATTATCACAAAATTAATATTCATCGTTTAACCACATAAAATAATACAACTGATATTGTCTATGATATATTTAGATTTTGTGGTTAAATGATTCTATGCAAATTAAACACTATTCTTAAGCAATTGTCACACACAAGAAACCTTAAAAGCAAAGAATAAAATAATCGGTCACAAATGCATAATACATGTAATTCTAATCTAAGTAATACATTAGATTCTTATTTAAAGCGATTACTTAGTAATTATTAAGTCCCTGAGATATCAAATGTACCTCGCGGCAAAAAATAATGATAATTATAATAATAGCAATTTCACAAACAGTATGCACGTTAGATAAAACAGAGAGTTTACAAAGTTACTCCTTTAAATTGTTCTGGTATCTTAACACATGTGAATATATCATAACCGTGTTGTTTCCAGATTTGTTTCCCTCGCCAGGCGCGGTTTCTTGGGTAGCATGCTCTACAGCTAGGCTAGTGTGTTTTAGATAACATTTTGTGCTAACTGCTACTATTTGATAACTTTGTATGTAAAACGCCGTGCGTTTGTCAGCCTTTAATAAAGAACACACTAACTTAATTACTTATATAAATTTCATTAACTAATCAATGATACACGAATGTGACGAATATGTAGGCTATAATTTACATAATTTATATCTTAATGTATTACAATTGTTTCGATTTCGGTTCTTGTATTGTCGCGTTATATCAGAAGTTCAAATGGATTTAATGAATATATAGTGTCGGCTGCAAACGTTGTACGGGTGTCTTAAAAAGCATGTAATTTTATATGGGGATCTAATAAGTCATAGCACACATTCAAACGGGCAGCGTTGGTGATCTCACCCGATCAATTCATTGATAACGAGCATGCAGGGTCGAAGTTATACGGTCGCTACAGAAAACCCTGTACATTTATATGTATGCTAAACCATATAATTTCTCTCAGTCGATAGGGTATGATAGGGTCAAAGTAAATGGTTCTTGCAGCCGTGAGATGTCGCATGACCGTTCTTAGACACCTTTGAAACGTTTTCGACCAAAGCTATACATAATTAATTTATTTCGTTGATTTTTTAATCGCTAACAATAAAGAGCTATAATAGCCACACACAAAAAACACAAACAAAAACAAAAAAACAGAAAAAAAGAAAAGAAAAGGAAAAAAAGAGAGAAAAGAATTACAATAAAAGAGCCAATGGGCAAAACATTAAGGAAATACATAAGAAATACAAAGACGTCAACGACCATTGTTGTCATAAGATGTCGTTAAGCTCTGGTAAAGAAGAAGTTTATTTTTTAGGTTGGTTGTTCAAAATAATATTATAAATTTTCTGGGTTCGACATCATCACTGCCGTTACTCTAGTAGGGCCAGTTCCAAGGCCAAATAAGAGAGGAGGATCTCGCCCGATCATTTCGTTGAAAAATGAGAAGTTGTGAGGCCATACGGGGGTCCATAATGTAGTGGTAACGTCACTGGCGTGAAGAGCAGTAGGTAGAGGGGTCGATTCCCGCAACCCTCCCAAAAGGTCCACTCAGCCTATCATTTGCGAGATGGCGCATCGGTCAAATGAGATGTTGGACTTGATGGGCGCCTTGCATGGCTGCCGTATGCAGTTAAATTCAACTCCTGTAATAACTTGTGATCATCCTTTCGTAGTGAATTGTAATCATTCTGCGTACGTGTCAGATTGAATTAATAAAGAATATAATATATTATTATATAAAAACGTTTAGATTTAAATTAACGTACCCCCTCCCCATCGGAGACATCTGGCCAAATCGTTTCCAGTTCCAAGTGGAAGAACAGCCACCGGAGGTCGCTCAATGAAGTTCATCTTATCTGATCAAAGAAAACAGTACATCAAATTTAATCTTGTTTGAAATCTAAAAAAATAATAGAAAATTTCAAATAATGACAATAATAGCAATAATTACCCTTCTCAAATAACAAAAGTTCGTCTTATCTGACAAATAGAACAGTACATCAAATTTAATCCTGATGTTAGAAAATTAAAAACTAATATAAATTTTAATTATGACAACAATAGCAATAACAATAAAAAATACTAATCCACAAAATATTTACTATTCTTGATGTTACTGTTATTATTGTTACCATAATTACCACTTCTACTACGACTCTAATTGTAACTGTACTTCAGTCACAATTACAGTAATTGTAACTGACAATTTATAAACAGCAGAGGAACCGTGACTGGAACATGGAACTGACCCATGGCGTCTAGAAGCCATCCAACAGTTCCATCGCCCCCACAACAGAGAACACGGAACTGGGGAAGATCTTTGAAGAACTGCAACCTACAACAGAACGCAAAACACATCGACGCTTTCAACTGGAGCCACCGATTCATATAGCTCCTTTCGCAGAATGAGCGAGCGAGCTAGTGACTGACTGGTTAACTGACTGACTGAATGATTGACTAACTAAATCATTAACTTACTGACTGATTGCCTGACTGAAACACTAACTGATTGTCTGCCTGACTGACTGACTGACTGGCAGGCTGCCTGACTGATTCACAGAATCACTAACTGACTGACTGGTTTCATGGTTGATGTGTGATTAAGTTATCCAGCGAGTGAACCATCTGACTTGACGCAGCGCTCGTGACCGACGAACAGACCTACTAAATAACTGATTGACTGACTGACTGACTAACTGATTGATTGATTGATTGATTGATTGATTGATTGATTGATTGATTGATTGATTGATGGAGAGATAGATTGATTGATTGAATTGAATTGACCTGAACTGACCCTGTCATTGGACCGTCTTTGATGAGATTATAGACTTGCCTCGGATTCAACAGATACTGGAACTTCCGCAGAACTCTGCGACAAAATAAAACAATTGGAAGACGAATTTTACTTTCAGTCAAAGAGGAAAGAGAAATTCGTCTCGAAGTTCATCCATTCAATTCAAGTTTTCCAATCAAATCTGAAGACCGTCCTCCACAAATTTAATTTTAATTCTAATCTGACATTTTATAAAGCTCCACTTCAATAAAAAAAGTCATCAGTGAAGCTCCCGACCCGAACCAGTGAATTCACTGTTAAATAATACAGACTTCAAGCGTTTGCGAAGCTGTGGAAGGGACAAACTTAGGAGAAACTGAGGAGACCTAGCTGCAGTTCGACGAGTTCACGCGATCTATCATTAAGCAGGACAACCGACCCCTTTAGATTAACAGTGGACCAAGTACTATAATGGAAATCCTATGTAGCCTACTTGGTCCACTGTTGAAGACGAAATGCGGTTGCTTATTGCTGAAACGATGTCACCGGTCGAAATGTTTTCTCGCGATTGTGACATTAACAATCATCAATATTGCTGGTGAAGAAGAGATAAATGAAAACATTTCAAATGACGATGATACCAATGTCGAGATGAGCTGCAATCTCTTGTAGCAATCCTCCATAATGCAACACAAGCAGACGAGATAGATACTAAATACGATGTACTTTTCCATGAAGAGCGCGGTTCGTATGGGATGTTCCATGTATACCCGAACCCTTGAGGTATTAAAAATTAGGCAACTGAAAACAGTTTGGGAACTAACATTGTATCATTTCCAATGTTGAACGATATCTTATTGCTTCCGTTGACGTCAACGTTACCTTACAATGGCTTCTAACAAGAGAGACGCAGTTTAACGTATTCGATGATCTTTATATCTTTGGTGGCAACTGTTTTAAAGGTGTTCAATTTTTTCGTTGAGTTGCGACATATTGTGCTAGTTTTACAGTTTCACCTTTTAGTTGATATGTGAATTACGAATTTTAAAATCGAACGAAGTAGTTCGAATTATCTTTACTGACAAAATGTCACATGAAAACATATAACAAGAGATGTTTTTCTGTGAAGATATTTCTGGCAAGGGTTAACTTCGTCATCCTAAAAGAATAAACGAAAAAAACTGTTCTTTGCTTGACTCGTTGGAGTGAAAAACCTGAGGGGTGATAGATAGAGGAGCCTGGTATTAAACTGAATTCAACCCGTGTCACAAATGTCTGAAAGAAAACATGTTATCTGTTGCTACATGTTGCTATGTGAAACTTCATCATTAAAGACCATTTCGTGCCGATTTTAAAATTCTTATTATATTTGAGATTTCAAATAGCAGTGTGAACTGTATAGCTGCCACATTATGTCGCTCTACCCTGGATGATGCGAGACCGTTTGAACACCTTTAAAACTATAGCCACCAACTTTATAATAATAACGGAATACGTCACAACGTTGTTTCTTTCCGTCTCACTCATAGCGTCGGTGAATCGCATAGAGATGTATAATATATAAATATATCACTAGAGGGCTGATCGGCCATTTTTTTAGGCCGCCGATTCAAAAGGCCTTGACCCTTGGGCTATACAAAATGGCGGAAACGATCGAAGTTAAATTGTGTAGTGTGTGGATGTAGCAACTTATTAAAGTCTGAAAACGAGGCCGCTGGAATATTATTTAATGGATAAGTTGTTATTTTGTGTCTGTTGTACTTTTTGCAAGGCGTAAGCTTCGAAAAGAAATTAAAGTCTCGCTTAAGCTTGACTGCGTCCATGAATTTCAACCAATCAAAACGCGTCATTTCAATTTAAATTAACTGCGGAGCTCGTGATAAGGTGTTATTATATCTATGGTTGTGGCTTCAAAAATTAGCGAAGGGAAGATACGCCATGTTCCCTCTAGCGATGATAATAATACCTCATTGGTGAATCGTCTAGGATTGTCCAAGTGCATTTTAAAATAAATTCAAACTTTGCAGCAATACAGTTCGCTAGACAAAATTAATGCAGATGTGAAAGTTTCCTAGGACACCTTTAAAATGGAACAGCCTTAATCTATATAATATTGGGACCGCTTGTTATGATTATATAATCGATTACAGCGTTTGCGCAGCCAGTATTAGCAATGATGTTAGAGCCGTAGGCTAAGATATGACACTCCATGCATCTGAATGTACACCTCACCTACCTTGGGATGTGTGGCGCCACCATCCGAAAGGGGTTGGCCACTCACGTTATCAACACTGACAACATGGCTTCGAAGCGAGGAGGGAATTGTTGTGCTGCAATTAATTGTAGCGTACGCACGTACAATTCTCAAAATATTTCACTATTTAGATTTCCGTTTGCATTGTCGAAGTGCCCGTAAATGCAGCACGCGTTATAAGCATAAAACTTATAATAAAACACATTACTATATAATTTTTATTCATTATTACTATAATATTTAATATACTGTTTAAATGTGTTAGTTTAAGGCTGCTACAATTATCCAGTATTTCTCGTAGTGATATGCCGCGTCTATCGTTGCTAAGAAGTCTTCATGCCACTCACTAGAGGCGCCACGGGTTTATGTACTTTGACCACCACCCAAACCGAATACACAGGGAAGATAGGAAGTGTCATATCTTAGCCTACGGCTCTAACATCTTTGGTATTAGTATTATAGGTAGTTGTAACTGTACTTGTAATCTGACATTTATAAAGCGCCACTTCAAGAAATAAACTTATCAGTGGCGGTCCCGACCCAATCCAGTGAAATTACTGTCAAATAATACAGACTTCAGGCGCTTGCGAAACAGGAGAAGGGACAAACTGAGGAGCTGGAGCCGCAGCTCTAGAGAAAGGCGATTCCAGTTGGTGGGCCCAACATAGGCAAAGCTTCTGGAGTGATCTGTAGCAGTATGAATACGAGGGACAGTCAGGAGTCCATGGGCAGCCGACCGAAGGGTACCACGACTCGCGACCGAGGAGACTGAAAAGCAGAAGTCCCTAAGGTGAGACGAAGCAGAGCCAACAAGACAATTGCGCATGAGGATCAGGATCTTGGCTTGGCTGATCCTTCCTCTGATCCATACAATCCGACGCCTTCCCAATTCCGTCAACCAAAAGACAAACCAGTCTAGATATTGACCCAATTACAACATGCTTTTGGCGTACCATCGATTCATGCCTCATGTATTAGAAACCGGTGCCATAGAAGTTACTACTTACAGTTACAAGATTGCATATATCGGATGAACAAGGTAAACCCTCTGTAATTTATGTTGTCATGGTATGTTATGTTCTCTTAATGCAGTCTACCAGAACAAAACTAACCACAACAACAGTAACAACAACAACAATAATAAAAATGACGATCAATAATAAAATTACAGAAGTCATTAGATTTTAAGTTGCAGCGGGATCTAAGGCATCTGGGGCTAAATAGCAACAACAACTACAACAACAATAATAATAACAATAATAATTGTGGTAGTAATAGTAGTACTAAATATATATTTTAACCAAAACCCATAATAATGAACACCTTTAAATACGTTAACCTCACACTATATATAAGCCTATGCGGAAAATACTTTTCAGTTTCCAGTGACCGTTGCGAACAAAATGCCCGTAAAATTACGCTTTACAATAATATGATAATGATACTGCTACTGCTACTGCTACTGCCACTACCACTACCACTACCACTACCACTACCACTACAACTGCTGCTGCTGCTGCTGCTACTATTACTATTAATAATAATAATAATAATAATGATAATGATAATGATAATGATAATGATAATGATAATGATAATGATATTGATAATGATAATGATAATGATAATGATAATGATAATGATAATGATAATGAAAATGATAATGATAATAATAATAATAATAATAATAATAATAATAATAATAATAATAATAATAATAATAATATTAATAATAATAATAATAATAATAATAATAATAATAATAATAATAAAAGACCACCACGAATTGTATAGCGCCATAGCTCAGACGAGGCCGAATGAAAGGGCGATCTATATGAGTTCAAAAGTCATGATTCTTTCAAAAGAAATGTTTGAATATTGAGAGATGACAATGACCTGGTTCCCTGTTTGCCGCCGCTTTTTGGGTTGACGAAAACGAGAAGTGGAATTGTACCCGAACGAGGAGTTATTTGGAATGAACTGGTGCCCTGAGCCTGCAAGGAGAAAATGATTAAACGTGAGAAAACGGTCAGATACAGTGAAGGTGAAGAAACTGTAAGTTAAATTATGGAAGTGAAACATGATGGATAAAGATGGATAAATATTAAATATGGGATGAAGAAGCAGAGGTTTTTAAGTGGATGATGATGATGATGATGATGATGATGATGATGATGATGATGATGATGATGATGATGATGATGATGATGGTGATGGTGATCGTGATCGTGATGATGATGATGATGATGATGATGATGATGATGATGATGATGATGATGATGATGATGATGATGATGATGATGATGATGATGATGATGATAGAGTAGGACTGCAAGAAGAAGAAAGAAAAGAAGAGCAAGAATTCTAAGAAAAGGATGTTGATGAAAAATACGATTATTAATATGTCGTTTTATTGAACTGCATCGTGACCTGCAGAGCCAAGGCCGAAGGTGAATTGGGGTCAAGGTCAAGGTTGTCGAAGGAAGAATCGGATCGGCAGAATTCCTTCTTTCCGTTTCTCTGTCTTTCCTAACAACGACGAAAACAACGACTAATAACGTCACTCTATCATCATTAGCCAAACAGCATCATCATCTTGATCATCATCATCTACTTTATCTTTTTCATTTTCTTCATTTTTTTCAGTAATGCACATCAATTCACGATCATCGTCGCCTTCACAACACACCATCACCACTACAACCACCAGTCCCATAACCATCACCACCACCCAACTATCACCACTACAACCACCAGTCCCATAACCATCACCACCACCCAACTATCACCACGACAACCACCACCGTCGTCATAATGCTTATTATCATCTTCCTCCTCTTTTTCCTCTTCTTAAAAATCATCGTCGTCATCATTGTCATTCTTGTCATTGAAGAAATCGGTGGCTGAAGATGGCCGTGAATATCTGGGAATATTAGAGTGTGTGCATCGGGGTTGTTATCGATGTCAGTGTGTCTGTCTGTCTGTCTGTCTGTCTGTCTGTCTGTCTGTCTGTCTGTCTGTCTGTCTGTCTGTCTGTCTGTCTGTCTGTCTGTCTGTCTGTCTGTCTGTCTCTCTACTAGGACGGCTGGACAGATGGACGTCGGAGGAAGGATGTGCTGTCGAAACTCGCCGCAGTCACACTCCGGCTTAAACAGCGAGGCACACTTGTTGTGAAGCTACAAGAAACGACAATAATATTATAATATCTATATATTATTTATTTATTACAGACAAGGTGTAGCTGTATAGATAAAATGTATATATTATATTATATATTAAATATATATATATATACAGAGATAGAGAGAGAGAGTTTCTTTTACCTTTGCTACCCTTGACTCCTGTTATCCTTCATCTTTGCTACGTTTTACCATTTACCATTGTTACAAGCTACCTTTGTTACATTTTTATCGTGTACCTTTACCACCAAAGTTTACCATTGGGGCTAATTGGGCGCCTTGATGGAGTTCTGCGTTCCGCTGCTCGCCTCATTGGCCACCTGCCTAAATATGCTACAGTCTCTGCGTATATGCGTGATGTTCTTCACTGGCTCCCTGTTTCTCAGCGTATCTCCTATCGACTTGCTGCACTTGTATGGAGGCGCCTTCTTGGCTGTGCTCCATCCTACTTGTCAGATCTTAGTCGACCTATCTCTGACCTCGCAGCTCGTAGATCTCTGCGTTCTTCAGAAAGGGGAGCTTTTGGTCCCGCGAGCTCACACTTCCATTAGACAGCGTCGAGCCTTTTCGATTGTGGGGCCCTCCGTCTGGAATAGCCTCCAATTGACTTGCAATTGATGCCTCGGCTAGATTCGCCTGCCTTTTATAAGTATCTCAAATCACACTTTTTTAGCCGTGGCTGGGCTGGGAGCGCCTCTGAGTAGGTATCTTGAAGAGGCGCTATATAAATTCTCGAAATGAATGAATTTACCTCTGTTATCCTTTACCACTGCCAGCTTTTATTTTCTTCTAATTTATCCTTGTTAATCTTAACTTTTGTTAACCTTGCCTTCCTTATTCTTTACCCTTCAAACCTTCTACCTTAGTTAACTTTTACCGTAATCATTTATCTATAATTATGCAGTCTTTTATTCGTGCGCTTACATTGACTTTGCACCATCGGCAGTGTAGTCCCGTCACCCCGTTATAGGCCTTGATCGATTTCTTGCATCGATCACATCGTCCGGAACAGTTGCCCTCTACCCAGTGATGGTTCATCGCCTAAAGAAACAGACCCATGGTAGATCAATATCGATCGTTATCAATACGCATCGATCTCTATCTTTAATTTCCATCAATATCATCGATTAGTGGTGAACATTATTGATCGGTATTTTCAATCTCGATCATAATCGATCGGTGGTCATCGATATTGTTAGGGCAAGCTTTATTCTCGATCAATATCGATTTATATCGACCAATATCCATCTATATCAATCAGCATCTGTCTATCTCGATGAATATCGACCGGTATCGAACAGAATCGGTCTACTCTGTATGGACCTCGTGAATTGCTCAATATCCATCAATCGAACAATTAGGCAATAAACTGGCGCTTCACAAGTTTGCAGTTGCGATTACGATTGCGAGAGACCGATCAATCACTGATCGATACTTGTTGCAATGACGCTATAGAAGGCTTCTCTTTTAAATTAGAATAAAGTTTAGCTCACATTCTACCAAACATGACCACAAATGACAGAAAGAGATGATTATTTTGATCTCCTACTGAAACCAGAAACAAAGAAACAGACCATTTGGCGTCCTAATGAGACCAAAGAAGACATACCATCCCAAACATTAGATGAGACCAGCATCGACACGACCAGACCTTACAAAACCAGATCAGACCATATCAGGCCACACCAGACCAGACTAGATCTGAAAAGGCAGACAACTAAACCTCAACAGACCAGACCAGACCACAAGGGCCAAGACAATTCGAGACTAAACCAGTTTACAATAGATCAAACCGGACCAGAACAGAGCCCTGTCTTGGGTACCATGATCTTCATTTTCCTTCTTCATTTCTTTCTTCCAGCATCCATTCCTTACATCATTCCACCCTTGTGTTCTTCCTTCGCCTTTCTTCTTCTTCTTAATCCCTTCCTTCCATTATTCCTTCCTTCCATTCACCAATCGACTTTCATCATCTTCATTCCTTCTTTCCTTCCACCATGCCTTCAATCCATAGCAGCACTATAATTATAGAAGCCATTAGATCGCAAAAGAGACCAGACCCCGTAAGAATAGACCAGACCAAACCAGCCGAGACCCTTCTTACCAGTCCAGATGAAGTGGTGCTAACCTGCGTCGCCTTCCTCGACTTGACGTAGGTTGTAATGCAACTGGACGGTGCTCTGGCAACGCATCTTTCATGCACTGTGCATTTGCAGACTATAAAGAGACAAAGGAACAAACAATGCAATGGAACCAGATTATAAAGACACAACGGAAATGCAATGCAAGACTTGCTGGCGTTTCCTTTTTATTACTCTCTTTCCTTCTATCTTTCTCTAATTTATTCCTTTATTCCGTCATTCCTTCTCTCACTCATTCCTCCTATTTTTCCTTTTTTCCATTCCTTCATTCCTTCCTTCAGTCATTCCTTCAATCATTCCTTCCTTCAATCATTCCTTCCTTCAATCATTCCTTCCTTCAATCATTCCTCATTCCATAATTCCTTCCTTTCCTCATTCATTCTTTCCATAATTCCTACCTTCAATCATTCCTTCCGTCAATCATTCCTTCCTTCAATCATTCCTTCCTTCCATAATTCTTTCCATTCCTCATTCATTCTTTTCCTAATCTCTTCTTTCCCTTATTCCTTCCATCCATCATTCCTGCCTTCCAACTTTCTTTTCTGCCCTCATTCCTTCCTTCTCTCCTTCCTTCCTTCCTTCCTTCCTTCCTTCCTTCCTTCCTTCCTTCCTTCCTTCCTTCCTTCCCTCCCTCCTTCCTTCCCTTCCTTCCTTCCCTCTCTCCTTCCTTCCAGCCGTTCTTCCTTCTCCTATCCCTCCATTGTTTTCTCGGCCGATAGCACGAGAGAAGGGCCTCTTGCGTAAGTGCTAATAAATTCACGTAATGTGCCCGAGATAAGACCCTTTGTCCGATGGCTTCCCAGCCGCCCAACCACTTGGCCCTCCTCTCCACTCTTCTACTCTGTGGTACCAAAATCCCTATCGACCCCTCCCACCTTCAAGGGATCAGACACACGATGTTTCATTCTCGCTTCCCTGTGTCTGTCTGTCTGTCTGTTTGCCTTTCTGTCTACCATCATCTTTAACAGAAGTGTCTAGCTGCCTGACTGCCTCTGTCTGTCTTTTTTCTGTATGTCTGCCTGTTCGTTTGCCTGTCTCTCAATCTCGCTGCATGTTAGTCTTCTGTCCCGCTGCATCTCTGTTCTGTCCGTCTGTCTGTCTGCCTGTCTGCCTCTTCGATGAGAAGGTAGGATGGTTGTGTGCATTTTCGTCTGACTGGAACCGCTTGCCTACCCGCTCACGCATGTGCCTGCTTGCCTAATTTCCTACCTATCTTCCTGCCTGTCTGCCTGCCTGCCTGCCTGTCTGCCTGCCTGCCTGCCTGTCTGCCTGCCTGCCTGCCTAACTACCTACTTGCCTAGCTTCCTATTTGCTTGCCCGCCTGTCTGTTTATCTGTCTACACACCATTCTATTAGAAACAGCAATCTTCTGTTTGTCCTATTCTCTGCCTGCATATCTACTTCTCTCTGCCTGTCGTCTGTGTCCGTCTGTCCGCTGTCTCTGTGTTTGCCACTGTCTATTTCTTTCCATGACCTGCTTTTTATGCCGCCACAACAACACTTGGCACGATAAGAGAACGCCAAGGTGCGTGTATATATGCATTGTACGTGTTCGTGCGGGTATGTATGTATGTGTGTGTGTGTGTGTGCGTGTGTATATGTGTGCATGTATGTGTGTGTCTTGTGTATGCATACGTGTGTGTATTTGTGCGTAGAATTGTCGATGTTCTTATCTGCTGTGCAGTTAAGAGAAGGGCGTAAAGAGCATCTAATAGCCGCCGAACGAATGGAAGGCCATTCTATTTGCCATCATCCCATTCTTATCATGTCACACCAACGAAAATATCATCCACACTCTCTCTCTCTCTCTCTCTCTCTCTCTCTCTCTCTCTCTCTCTCTCTCTCTCTCTCTCTCTCTCTCTCTCTCTCTCTCTCTCTCTCTCTCTCTCTCTCTCTCTCTCTCTCTCTCTCTCTCTCTCTCTCTCAACCAAGCGTTACACCTACGCCATTCTTTCCTTCCTTCTTTCCTTCTTTCCGCTCTTCCTTCCATCCGTCCTTCCATCCGCCTTCTTTCCTTCTGTCCAACTCTTCCTTCCATCCATTCCCCTTCCTTCCGTTTTTCCTTCCATCCGTACTTCTTTCCGTCCGTCCGTCCGTCCATCCCTCCTTCTTTCCTTCATTCCGTTTTTTCTTTCTTCTGTCCTTCATTCCTTCCTTCCGCTTTTCCTTCCATCAGCTCTTCTTTCCTTCCTTCCAGCCTTCTTTTCTTTCCTTTGTTCCGTTCTTCATTCTATTCTTCTTTCCTTTCTTTGTCCATCCTCCTTCCTTCCGATTATCCTTCCTTCCGTCCTTCCATCCTTCCTTCCTTCCGTCGTTCTTTCCTTCCTTCCTTTCGTTCTTCCTTCCATCCGTCTTTCTTTCCTTTCCTTCCTTCATTTCCATCTTCCTTCTGAGCTTCCTCCATTTCCTTCTTCTTTCTTGCTCTCATTTTTATCAGACTCTTTCTTTTCTTTCTGTCTTCGAACCTTCTTTTCCTCTTTTCATATTCCTTCCGTTCCTCCTTCCTTCAACAATCCTATTTTTCTTCTTAACTGGTTCCGTCATTTCTTTTTCTTGCCTTCCGTCCTTCCTTCATTCCTTTCGTCCTTTCTTCCTCAGCTTCATCTTTCCTTCCTCCATAGATCTTTCTATCTGTCCTCCCCTGTCTGTCCGTCCGTTCGTCCTTATCCCTCCCTCCGTGTCCCTTGTTCGTAGGGACAAGATGCACTCACAGACACAGCAGAGTCCCTGCTTGCCGAGGCCAACGAGGAGATTGAGGCAGAGATTGCAGTAGGCTGGTTTGTTGAAGTGCTTCAGACGCCACGTGTGACTGCCATCATCTTTGACTTTCTGTTAAAACGACAGAAAGAATGAACGAATGAAAGAACGAATGAATGAACGAATGAATGAATGAATTATTGCATGAATTAATGCATGTGGAAGAAAATATCAAAAAGGTATTGAAACAAGCGAGAAATAAGAATGAATAAAAGAACGCATGACAGAATGAAAATAAGGAAAAAGGCTAGAAAGAAAAAACAACAAGGGAGAGAATTAGAGGAAAAGAAAGAAAGAATTGAAGAATAAGAGCAAATAATAATGATAGGAACAACAGAGACAGAGAATGAGACAGAGAAAGAATGACTAAATTTAAAAAAAACAAAAAAACGATCGAAAGAAAAGGGAATGAGTGAATTAGGGAAAGAAAGAAAGAAAGAAAGAAAGAAAGAAAGAAAGAAAGAAAGAAAGAAAGAAAGAAAGAAAGAAGCAAAGACTATACGTAAAAAACATGAAAAAGCTGAAGAGTAACGGTAAACAAACCCTTCAATCAACGGTTTTATTTTCGCCTCTGCTCCGAAAACATCGTGAATTTACTCATCGCATTCCTGGCTGTGTAAAAATCTAAATTGGTACCAACACAGACGGGTGTGCTTAGCATCGTATTGCTGGAATTAGGCAGTGGGATAGTGTAGTTGTTAGCGTGCTGGACATTCAATCGAGAGGTGGGGTTCAAATCCCCGCCAGGGCAGAAATTTGGTTCGAGATTTCTGCTCCACCTTCACCCCTAGCCAACTCAGCTATGATGAGTACACTGACCGTACACTGTCATAGGAAGATGAGACGGCGAGGGAGATGATTGGCAACCCGTGCTTATATGCTGAGGCTAAGAAAATGATATCGCTAACACTTCATACACATGACTGCATCAGGGTTAGCTTAAGTTAAGAGGCAGATATTTTTGTTCAGACCATCCCTGCAGTACGAGACATCTAGACTTAAACGTAATAAATAACGAACACAATGTAATTGTAACGTAGGTTGACGTAAGAAGCTGGCAGTCGCATGATGTCGCTAATAACCACTGTAACTAAACGTTGAGCTGCATACTGAAACGTTTAGACACCTTTAAATCGCCTTATTACGAGTCTATAGATACTGATATTTTCGCAAAGTAATCATCTGAGATCAGTGTAGATTAGAACGTGACATGGGCGGTCTAACAATCACATGGTGTTGATAACAAACTCTTTCAACTGCTCCGGGACATAAATGGCACTTCACAGGCAGCGGTCAGGACATGTGGCCAGTTTGGACCGTGATTCAGAAACAACAGAAGTTTGAGACAGGGCGATCCAATATCGCCTACGGTATTTATTACAGATTTGGAACGGGCAATGGGCCTGAAAGCGCATTGGATAACACACTGGCATAGAGAGCGAGAGGTACCGAGTTCGAGTCCCGTAGGCGATGGCTGAAGCATGTCTAAACGTTTCAGTATGCAGCTCAACGTTTAGTTACAGTGGTTATTAGCGACATCATGCGACTGCCAGCTTCTTACGTCAACCTACGTTACAATTACATTGTGTTCGTTATTTATTACGTTTAAGTCTAGATGTCCCGTAGGCGGACAAGCTTTGTAGGCTGCTATTAGCGCCGTGTATTGCAGGCTGTCTGTTCTGTTAGTAGTTAAGATTTGTGTTCTTGTGAATTGTTTCAATTGCATAACATGTACATGTACAGCGCACTGCGTTTGTAAGGCGCTTCTTTAAAGAATAATAAATATTAATATTATTATTATTATTATTATTATTATTATTATTATTATTATTATTATTATTATTATTATTATTATTATTATCAAGAGTAAAGAAAAAGCGAAATAAAGATGCGAATAGTCAAGGGAACAGTGGTGATGAAAGCAATGGACGAGATCTGGAAGAGCAGTACAATCAGCACGAAAACCAAGATGGAAGTATTAAAGACATGTGTGTTCAGCAGTATGATTATGGTTGCGAGACATGGGTGCTAACAAACGATTCGCAAAGGAGAGTGTTAACATTCGAGCGAAAATGCTACAGAACAATAATTCTGAGGATATATGATGGACTCAGAAGGTAAGCAACGAAGAGGTATACAAAATAGTGGCAATGAACCTCATGCAGAAAGTTATTAAGCGAAAACTTGGATTGTTCGGACATTATTTTTAGAATGAAAGAGGACAGAAAGATCAAGGCCCTAATGTTTGGAATAATGGAAGGTACGAACAAAAGAGGCAGACAGCATAGAGAATGGACAGATGACATTGAAGAGTGGTGTGGAACAGATCTCCAGAAACTGTATCACGCGGCTCAGAACAGAGACGAAAGGAGAGACATTGTGAAGAAGGCATCGGACACCTACGGGCACTGAGCCCATGGTTATTGATGATGATGATGATGAATCATCTGTCCAGAATCAAACCATTTTGATAATGTTGTAAGACATTCTAAAACAAGAAATATAATCGAATCCACAGCCAAAACGAGTAGGCTACTGCCTAGTAGGCTGCCGAGTAGGCTGTTAAATTGAGAGACATGTTGCCATATAATATAGCCTACTATAAATCACGGAACAAAATGTTATTGTGACGTAAACGAACTGGCAGTCGCATGTTGCAAATCACTGCTGCGACTAGTCGTGGAGCTGCGGATGAACGTTTAGACACCTTTAAATAGCTTTCTAATAATTTTATAAATAACCACGCTTTCGTAAAATTTCAACTGCTGTCCTTTGGCGTTAGAAAGAGCTATGTATGAAATGCTATTACAGAAAAATATAACCTAATCTACAGCCACCACCAAGTATTTCACATAATGCTACAACCTGCTTATACATCATAGCCCTACAGCATAAGGCTACGGTGGGAGAGCGAGTTGCAACGGTTTTTCGTCAAGGAAGACTGGAATCTGAGTATCCGAGAGATCCAAGCTAAGATCAACTCATTCTTTCATCGATTTATAATAACGATGATTTATTATAATAAGGATTATTCATTAACGATTTCTTAAAACCCTCATATGCACCAAAGTGCGGTTACCAGTTGGTTGAATAAAGGATATGCTTACTTAATAACTTACTTATTATTGTTTCTGAATTTAAAAATAAAACAATTATAAAATTACTTTTGTTGCTGTTATTGCTATTTTTGTTCCTATTACTGTTATCCCTATTCCTGTCGCTATTCCTACTGATATCGTTATCGCTATTGTTATTGCTACTGATATGGTAACCGCACTTGCAATTGCTTTTGCTACTGATATTGTTATCGTTATTGCCGATGTCATTGTTACTGTTATCGTAGTTCATCTATCAAGCGTCACTATAGCTATGATCAAGTATCGGGCGATTGCGCTGTGTAATAATTGTTAGTAGAGGTCCCTACACAGCAACTGTTGCATCCTCTTACTATTCTCTGCCATACCATACTCTGCCCTACCCTACTCTTCCCAGCCCTACTCTGCCCTACCATAACCAACCTTCTTTTCCTACCCCACCCTGTCCAACCTTCCCTTAACCTGCTCTACCATACTCTTCCCAGCCCTACTCTCTCCCTACCATAATCAACCATCTTTTCCTACCCCACCCTGCCAAACCTTCCTCTAACCTACTCTACCATACTCTACTCAACCCTACCCTGTCACATCCTACCACTTCATACCCTACATATCACACTTAACCGTAATCCGTCCTGTCTACCTGCTGTACTTTACAATTCTCTTACCTAACATACCTGACTCTACCGCACTCAACCTTACCATACCCTAACCTACTCAAACCTTATTTGACCTTAATTTGCCAAAACCCAACCTATCGTACTTTGTATACAGTTTCAAGCCATATACTTTGCTTCAGCCGACCATACCCTACCCATGTCCTATCATACCCTCTCTTGCCATACACTATCCTACCCTACAACTCTTTACCCCATCTCGCCCCTTGCTACCTTATCTCACCTTACCATTCATTGCCCTAGCGTAGTCCCCTCCGGTGGAGAAGCTACTCTCTTCCGGTATGCGCCAAAATTAATTCAGATATGAATTCCAGGAGGGGTTGTTTCCTCTGTGTGCGGGCGCCAGACATTATGCGTAACATTGTATGGTGACAGTGGCATCCCGTCACCACCACTTCTAAAAGTGGTGGTGAAACATTTCGTGCTTCCTTCCTTCCTTCCTTCCTTCCTTCCTTCCTTCCTTCCTTCCTTCCTTCCTTCCTTCCTTCCTTCCTTCCTTCCTTCCTTCCTTCCTTCCATCCTTCCTTCCTTCCTTCCTTCCTTCCTTCCTTCCTTCCTTCCTTCCTTCCTTCATTCCTTCCTTCCTTCCTTCCTTTTTCCCTCCTTCCTTCTTTCCTTGCTTGGGTAGGGAGTACGTATACACTAACCGCATCTAGGCCGAGTAGGATGAGCAGTGGGATGGTAGTCAGTCCTCCCCTCTTCCACTCCTCCAGGGAAACCGTTCCATCGGCGTCGTAGTCGATTTCAACCATCATATCCTGAAGGATCTGCAATCACACAAGAAAACATGAATACGACAACTTACTAACAAAAGTACTACAGCTGCTACAAATATACTACAGCTGATACGAGCGTTACAGGTACTTCGACTACTACAAACACAACTGCTACAAATGCTACAGTTATACCAGAAGAGCTACGAATACTACAACTACTAAACGTATGTGCCTCCGATTAGTCCTTTCTGAAATGGCGCTATATATATTTTCAATAACAATTACTAATAATGCTACAACCACTACAATACTAAGACTACTACGGCTACTACAAATATAACAGATACTAAAATCATACTGGTACTACAATACTTCAGGTACTAAAACACTATAGGTACTGAAATACTGCAGGTACTGAAGTTCTACTAAAACAACACAAGTACTAAGATACTACTGGTACTAAAAAAATAGCTCACAAAGCTTTGCATTCAAATCAGCCGACACTTCTTAACTCAAAACTGATTCGTCTTCCTGCCGGAAAATATTGCATTGGATCTTCAGACATCCGGAATATAATAATTGCTGTGCCTCGCATGACAACAGTACTGTAGGTCGGTGGGTCAAAGCCTTGGTCTTCTACCTTCGCAGAGTTCTTCACTATAACACAGGACCTGTCCGCTACTTTCACTTATACGGTGAATATAACACTTAACAGAGGTGTGGAATTATTTTGATCAGTTGTCAGCATTCTAAGCATCACCGCCCGTCCGCTTAATTTTATAGAGCAAATATTACAGTTAAAAGAGGTGTGGACTCATTTCGAACAGTTATCATCCTTCCTACGGCATGTTACAGTCATATAATATGTAGCTTTCATTCTGGTTTCTCTTGATTGGATTTCGACATGTCCTCTCTAATGAATTGTGCTTCGTGAATTACGACAACGACGCTATGCAAGTAATTAATTCAAAATTAATTCAAATTAATTCAAAATTGCTACGCTGGTTTGGAAGGCTACGACTGGTACTGCTCCGGACTACATTGCTGAACTGTGCCTTCCAGTTGGCACTCAAACTGGTCGGCGGGCTCTCCGGTCTGCCTCGAGAAATGACTTGACGATACCTTCGTTTCGAACCACCACCTGTGCTCGTCGGGACTTCTCGATTGCGGCGCCACGGATCTGGAACGCTCTTCCGCCGTCTGTGCGTGCTGCACGCGGCTATATGGTTTTCTCTAAACTCTTAAAGACGCATTTTTTCAGCTGTTTGATGGCCACGTGTTGAGCGCTTCTGAGAGACTCTTAAGTGGCACTTTATAAATGTTTTGTTACATTACATTACATTACATTACAATTAGCTTAGATTGAACGCTACAACTGCTGATATGACTAATACAAATGCTTCTACAACGTTTGAAACTGATCTGTAGAATACATGGCTTTGGTCCAAGATCCTTTTGTATATATATATATATATATATATGTATAATATAATATATATATATAATTATATATATACATATATATAATTGTCTTTCTATGCGTCTAGGCTTTTATAGAGTACATATAAAGAACATTTCAAAGCGCCGCGAACATAGCTGCAGAAGAGATATTTAAGGTTTTGCGTCTTAACAAACGATGAGAATGCTTCTTGCGTCGAGTTACGAGGGACAGTGCGAATGTTTACAGGATGACGACTGAGAATTGGAAGAGAACTGGTTTCCGATCAAAACTGCACTGAATAAGAGAGATTTGTTTATGCCGAATGCTTAAGCGTTTCTGCTTTGAAGCAGCGTCAGAGTTTCTGCCTTGAAAGAAGCGCTTCGTCTGGTATTAAGGAGCTTTTCCAGGTCTCTTTGTTCTACTGTCCCCCGCCTGCAAATCCTTCTCATCGCAGATGGAATCTTTTGTGGCAGCTTCTCTGGTTCCTTCCCACTCTCTGGTGGCAAGCAGACAACCGCTTGTTATCTCTGGACAACCCCTCTGACACTACGCAGCGCTCGTGAATAAGCTGGTGCCCTGCGCCTGTCTTTAGAAGTGGGGCTTTAGTAATGTCGAGTGTACGATTACGGCTAATGCGCAAGATGGTTGTTCCGCCAGCCTTGATGTCCACGATCATGCACCATAGAAACTTCGGTCCATCTTTCTGGAAGAAATTGCCTAACAATTTCATACAATGAACTTCTTACCCTCACTTCGTTTCTACTCTAATTTATCCTATTCTACTCAATTCAATTCTATTCTATTTTAAACTATTCTATTCTATTAAATTCAATTCTATTCTATTTTAAACTATTCTGGAAACGAGAATTCCAGAATGTCTATCCCATGGGAAGGGCAGTCACGTGCTTTCCATCTGATTGCCCGAGGGGAAGTACGCTCCGGTGCCTTGGAATCTCGAAGAGAGAGAGAGAGAGAAAGAGGGCGTGAGAAAAGAACAGGAAAGTCATCGTCTTCGTGGCTGATGTATTTTCCAGGTGGCATTATTTATTCAGAATCTGATATGCATTCATCCTACCCCTCACCCCCATTTGTTGCGGCAGAAGCGCCACTTTCGCGTCTTTGATCAGATGTTCCATGAGAACAAAAATAATAAAATCTAGTCTGATCAAAATAATCTAATCATATCAGATCAAGAGGTGACGCGTTTATAGGAGGCTATAAGAATCGAAGAGAATAGGTAAACTTAAAACGAACAAGTCCCTTACCCGGCTTACCGTACCCTGCGCTCATTTCACATACCATAATCTTTCCTTGTCTTGATTTACCGTACAGCATCTTTCATTGGTTTACTTTACTACACACTGCCTCATCTTCAGTTATCTTAGTATACATTACCTTACTTGACCTTTTCTTGCCTTAAAGATGTTTCAATTGTAGTTTTATAGCGCATTTTCCTTCCCTTAGAAAAGTGCACATGCACTCAGTCATCTAATTACAGCAACGTGATCAATCTGTTAAAATTGAAAAAATGCCATGATGAGGCGTTTTTGAGTTAAAAAGGGAGTCACTCACCGGTTTCAGTTCGGAGACATCCCATCCGAGATATTCGGCAACAGTCATCATGTGATTAACAATGCATTCCAACTCCTAATTAAAGAAACTAAAACAATTATTGTTGTTGTTTCTGCTATTATTACTACTACTATTACAACATCTGACGTGTAAGCCCTTGTGGGATTATTATGGCAACTGTGCCTCGTTTATATGTAGCATTAGATTATAACATTTTAAAGGTGTCTAAAGGACCAGCTATGTAGCACAGTTGATAACGTATTAAAGGTGTCTAAAAATGGCTCTAAAACCATATTAAACTGTGTCGCACAACTGACATTATCAGAACATAATATCTGAATACTCGTTTTTGTGAAAATATACAACAATCCAATTCTATTTAAAAAGAGAACTATGCAAACTGCATTCAAAGTAAAATAATTCATTGTTTGAATTAATCTCTAGTTTCTATTTTTACGGAAAACAGCAATTATATGTCATAATAAAAATAGGAATATTTCTAAATGCTGAAGATTAGAATTCTCAGTGCGCTGGACTCTTACCCTGGAATCGAGAAGACCGTTACCGTCGGAGTCATAGAGACGAAAGACAACTGAAAACAAAGGTAAAAGGGCAATTTAAGAAACCCACAAGGGTTGTATTTCGTTTCCATTAGCTTAAATTATCAACCTATTTAAAAATATTGGTTGGTTGCTGCTTATAAAACACTGGTTGGCAACGTTTTAAAGGTGTGTAAGGAGAGCGCTCTAATCACAAGATGCCGTCATGCCCCACGCTCATATTATAGTAGTAGCTTAAGTTTAACGAAATTGTGTGATAACACAGATCATTAGCGTCGCCCTCTTCCTTTATCCAGGCCTGGGACTGGCACTGCCAGAAACCAAGTATCGGCGGAGTTTGCTTTCCAGTGTACGAGACCTTGGCGTAGTCCTGGACAGCACCCTTACCTTTTCTGAACATATTGCTAATCTTACACGTTCTTCTTACTTCCACCTGAGACGTCTTAGAGCAAATCCGACGCTCCGTCTCCTCCTCTGTCTTTACCTCTATTGTCCATGCCTTTCGTCTGCTCTCGGATTGATTATTGTAATTCTCTCTTGGTTCGTCTCCCAAAGGTTCGTCTCTCCTCTTCAGTCTGTTCTAAATTCTGCGGCCAGACTAATAGCTCGACTTCCTCGCTCATCCCACATATCTAGAGATCCTGAGTGGCCGAGAGGGTTGGTAGCCCGCTCGCCACACCGGCGGCCCGGGTTCGCTTCCCGGTCGGGTCGGTTTATCAGAGATTACAACGACATACTGCGGGTGGCTTGGTCGCAATATAAACGTGGAGTACAATACAATACAATACAATACAATACAACACAACACAAAACAACTGGAGCGCGGTGGTATAGGGGTATGTTCGGTGCCTTGCAGCTGGAGGGTTGCGGGTTCGAATCCACCTCAAAGCCGCCGCGTAAGGACCCGCAGCCTGGTTATTCCCAACTGCAGCCTGGTTATTCGAACTGCAGCCTGGTTATTCGAACTGCAGCCTGGTTATTCGAACTGCAGCCTGGTTATTCCGAACTGCAGCCTGGTTATTCCGAACTGCAGCCTGGTTATTCGAACTGCAGCTGCAACTGCCTGGTTATTCCCAACTGCAGCCTGGTTATTCGAACTGCAGCCTGGTTATTCGAACTGCAGCCTGGTTATTCGAACTGCAGCCTGGTTATTCGAACTGCAGCCTGGTTATTCCGAACTGCAGCCTGGTTATTCGAACTGCAGCCTGGTTATTCCGAACTGCAGCCTTATTTCGAACTGTTATTCCCAAACTGCAGCCTGGTTATTCAGAACTGCAGCCTGGTTATTCGAACTGCAGCCTGGTTATTCCCAACTGCAGCCTGGTTATTCCGAACTGCAGCCTGGTTATTCGAACTGCAGCCTGGTTATTCCGAACTGCAGCCTGGTTATTCCGAACTGCAGCCTGGTTATTCGAACTGCAGCCTGGTTATTCGAACTGCAGCCTGGTTATTCCAACTGCAGCCTGGTTATTCAACTGCAGCCTGGTTATTCGAACTGCAGCCTGGTTATTCGAACTGAACTGCAGCCTGGTTATTCGAACTGCAGCCTGGTTATTCCGAACTGCAGCCTGGTTATTCCGAACTGCAGCCTGGTTAACTGCAGCCTGGTTATTCGAACTGCAGCCTGGTTATTCCCAACTGCAGCCTGGTTATTCCCAACTGCAGCCTGGTTATTCGAACTGCAGCCTGGTTATTCCAGCCTGGTTAAACTGCAGCCTGGTTATTCCGAACTGCAGCCTGGTTATTCCGAACTGCAGCCTGGTTATTCACTGCAGCCTGGTTATTCCGAACTGCAGCCTGGTTATTCCTCGCAGAACTGCAGCCTGGTTATTCCCTGCAATTCTGCAACTGCAGCCTGGTTATTCGCGAACTGCAGCCTGGTTATTCCGAACTGCAGCCTGGTTATTCCCTGTGCAGCCTGGTTATTCCCAACTGCAGCCTGGTTATTCGAACAGCAGCCTGGTTATTCCCAACTGCAGCCTGGTTATTCCCAACTGCAGCCTCGCTACTCCAGACTGCAGCCTGGTTTTTCGAACTGCAGCCTGGTTATTCATGACTGCAGCCTCGTTATTCACTGCAGCCTGGTTATTCGGATTGCATCCTGGTTATTCGAACTGCAGCCTGGTTATTCCGAACTGCAGCCTGGTTATTCCGGACTGCAGCCTGGTTATTCGAACTGCAGCCTGGTTATTCGAACTGCAGCCTGGTTATTCGAACTGCAGCCTGGTTATTCGAACTGCAGCCTGGTTATTCCGAACTGCAGCCTGGTTATTCCGAACTGCAGCCTGGTTATTCGAACTGCAGCCTGGTTATTCGAACGAACCTGGTTATTCAGCCTGGTTATTCGAACGAAGCCTGGTTATTCGAACGACAGCCTGGTTATTGCGGACTGCAGCCTGGTTATTCGAACTGCAGCCTGGCAGCTGGTTATTCGAACGAACTTATTCGAACTGCAGCAGCCTGGTTATTCGAACGACAGCCTGGTTATTGCGAACTGCAGCCTGGTTATTCGAACTGCAGCCTGGTTATTCCGAACTGCAGCCTGGTTATTCGAACTGCAGCCTGGTTATTCCGGTTAACTGCAGCCTGGTTATTCGAACTGCAGCCTGGTTATTTCGGACTGCAGCCTGGTTATTCGCAGCCTGGTTATTCATGACTGCAGCCTGGTTATTCCGGACTGCAGCCTGGTTATTCATGACTGCAGCCTGGTTATTCCGAACTGCAGCCTGGTTATTGGTTATTCCGAACTGCAGCCTGGTTATTCGAACTGCAGCCTGGTTATTCGAACTGCAGCCTGGTTATTTCGGACTGCAGCCTGGTTATTCGAACTGCAGCCTGGTTATTCATGACTGCAGCCTGGTTATTCCGGATTGCAGCCTGGTTATTCCGGATTGCAGCCTGGTTATTGCGGATTGCAGCCTGGTTATTCCGGATTGCAGCCTGGTTATTGCGGATTGCAGCCTGGTTATTGCGGACTGCAGCCTGGTTATTGCAATAATGATTGCTCATCGTGTATAAGTTGGTGCCCCTTGCTTAGCTTTCGCGTGGGGCTTTAGAAATTTGCAGTTTACGATTATGATTACGATCAAACCATTTTCTGTTTGGTCGACCTCTTATCCTTTTGCCGTCAATCATTCCGAACAGCACGACCTGTTTGAGCAGTCTGGTACAGGGACGTTGCCAGGAAATAATTTTGTAAGGGGCTAGTTTTTGGGGAGGGGGCGTTCCATTGGACATGGTTGTATTTTTCTACATTATTAGTTTTTTTTATAACAGTAATGCATTTATTTGCTGGGGGTTTGAACCCGTAAACCACCCCGCTAAATACGCCCTTGGTCTGGTATAAATGTCCATCCTATGGATATTTCCAAAGAAATTGAGCTTCCTTTTAAGTTTATATGCGTGTAATGTACACGCGTTATAGTTGCTATTACTCTGCAGAGAAAGTCTGAACTAGTAGGGAAAGGACGGCAATGCTTTGGGAAAATTGAATCTTCGATTGAAGATAATAGGGTGGGGGGAGTTTCCTCGGTGTTTCAACCCTGGGGAGTTTTCCACCCACTCACCCCGTATTTCAGCGCAGGATCCGATAGTGTCATCCCATCAAAGAGATATACGAACATCTTTCTTAATGGGCCATTTATCTCCGAAGCGCCTTGATCTGGGGCGAACCTAATTTCCCTTGTTACCATGGTTACTGGCGCAAGAATTCACCGTTCAGTGCCCGCAGAGAAGCCATGCTTGGTTGCCTTGTGTTCCATGGCAAACGCAGACATTGGCCTTATGCTGTGACCCACGGGTCAGAGGTCAGAGCTGGGGTAATTGAGAAAGTATATAGACAATGTAGTTATTAAGGACGCCCTTTTGTCATTGAGTACAATTCTCATGCAAGTTTTTATGTTGAGTTTATGTGAGTGAGTGAGTGAGTGAGTGAGTGAGTGAGTGAGTGAGTGAGTGAGTGAGTGAGTGAGTGAGTGAGTGAGTGTGAGTGAGAGTGAGTGAGTGAGTGAGTGAGTGAGTGAGTGAGTGAGTGAGTGAGTGAGTGAGTGAGTGAGTGAGTGAGTGAGTGAGTGAGTGAGTGAGGTGAGGTGAGTGAGGTGAGTGAGTGAGTGAGTGAGTGAGTGAGTGAGTGAGTGAGTGAGTCAGTCAGTCAGTCAGTCAGTCAGTCAGTCAGTCAGTCAGTCAGTCAGTCAGCGAGTGAGACGAACGAACGAACGAAAGAAACGAACAAACGTGTGAATTGATGAATGAATGAATGAATCTAAGCGTTGTTATATCTGGAAAGTGCACATTTCTAGGGTTACCTGGAAAGAGTCCACAAACATCCGGAGATGTTTCCAGTGGAACGGATAGCGACGATCTTTGGCAACATCGCTGACATCTATCGGTTCTCCAGAGATTTCCTCAGCGAACTGGAAAAACGCATTCTTCCAGATCGACCAGAACTCTGCGAGATCGGTCACTGCTTCATCAACAATGTCAGTACCATTCACATCAACTACGCTCTGTCAGTAGTAGTAGTCGTTGTCGTAGTCGTGGTAGTATTAGTGGTAGTAGTAGTGGTAGTAGTAGTAGTGGCAGTGGTAGTGGTTTGGTGGTGGTAGTGGTAGTAGTTTGGTGGTGGTAGTGGTAGTAATAGTGGTTGTAGTAGTAGTTTTTAATGGTAGTAGTAGTTTTTATGGTGGTGGTGGTGGTGGTGGTGGTGGTGGTGGTGGTGGTGGTGGTGGTGGTGATGGCGGCGGCGGCGGCGGCGGCGGCGGCGGCGGCGGCGGCGGCGGCGGTGGTGGTGGTGGTGGTAGCAGTAGTCACTTTATTGATTACCAGTAGCCTACAAAATGTACACACAATCATGTTCACACCAACAGACGTCAAAAGAAGAACTGAAATGGAACCATTTTGGTCCCGCTCTACATAACACAAAGTGATGTTGTGCAGGTGGTAGAATCAATTGTTATATTCTTAATTACAAAATATTATGCTAATGAATAGTTTGTATTCAAATCCATTATACATGCAATGACGAGCATTATTCCAGTGGCATCAAGTACTGTGTTAGATGTGCTTTAAACTGGTGCGGAGTGGGTGGTCGGTTCTTCGACTATAGAACTAGTCATTGTTACAATGTTTCAGCCAACAATTCAGTCATTCATTCAGCCAATAAGTTATTCCCTCCTCTGTGTTTACGGTTCGAATACCGATGGTGGCTTATTCCAGAGAATTGAGTCTCTGTAGGGGCCCACGGTCCGTACGCGAGAACCTTAAACAGCGTGGCATCCATTCAAACTGACAGCGGTGGTGAAGGCAGTGCCGACTTTTGGGTATAGGTGATATAGGCGGCTGCACAGAGTGGCATTTTACAAGGAGGGGTAAATTCCGGGGAAATAAAAAACGGATAAAAGAGAAACAAATGTTTTGTTCGAACTTCGTGTAGATTTTATGACGCCTCTATCGTCCCATGATTCCATCAATTTAAAAGAATAACTGTGCCCTTATGCATAGCAATACTCAGAAATGGCGGCGACAAATTCAATTTTTCATAGTCACGTTTTAAATCAAATGAATGATTGATCAGCATTTATGAGTAAGAGGCGGCATTTTTGTCCTTGCCTCTAACACAAAACTATCAAAGGCCGCTACTGGTAAAGGATCTCACCTGATCAATTCTCTGAAAAAATGAACAGGGTCGAGTAATATTGTCGGTAGAAAAACAAGAGTAGGGGGTCTACATTTACATTATCAGTCAGTCAGTCAGGCAGTCAGTCAGTCAATCAATCAGTCAGTCAGTCAATCAGTCAGTCAGTCAGTCAAGCAGTCAGTCAGTCAGTCAGTCAGTCAGTCAGGCAGTCAATCAGTCAGTCAGTCAGTCAAGCAGTCAGTCAGTCAGTCAGTCAGTCAATCAGTCAGTCAGTCAGTCAGTCAGTCAGTCAAGCAGACAGTCAGTCAGTCAGTCAAGCAGTCAGTCAGTCAAGCAGACAGTCAGTCTGTCAGACAGTCAATCAGTCAGTCAGTCAGTCAATCACTCAGTCAGTCAAGCAGTCAGTCAGTCAGTCAGTCAATCACTCAGTCAGTCAAGCAGTCAGTCAGTCAGTCAGTCAAACAGTCAGTGAGTCAGTCAGGCAGACAGTCAGTCAGTCAGTCAATCAGTCAGGCAGTCAGTCAGTCAATCAGTCAGTCAGTCAGTCAATCAGTCAGTCAGTCAGTCAAGCAGACAGTCAGTCAGGCAGTCAATCAGTCAGTCAGTCAAGCAGTCAGTCAGTCAGTCAAGCAGTCAGTCAGTCAGTCAGTCAATCCAGTCAGTCAAACAGTCAGTGAGTCAGTCAAGCAGACAGTCAATCAGTCAGTCAGTCAAGCAGTCAGTCAGTCAGTCAAGCAGTCAGTCAGTCAGTCAGTCAATCAGTCAGTCAAACAGTCAGTGAGTCAGGCAAGCAGACAGTCAGTCAGTCAGTCAATCAGTCAGTCAGTCAAGCAGTCAGTCAGTCAGTCAGTCAGTCAGTCAAGCAGACAGTCAGTGAATAAGTCCGTCCATCAATCAGACAGTCCATCAGCAAGCCAGGTTGTCAGTCGGTCATTCATTCAGTCAATCAGTCAGTCCATAAGTTTGTCATGTAATTAGTGACTTTGTTTAACGAGAAGGGTATATCGATATCGTACCTCGTGTGCATTTCGGAGGAGATCCCATAAACGTAATTTTCATGAAAAAACGACTTGAATATTGAACAGAGACAATGCATCAGTTAAGTGTTATCATTTGTACAACGATCAGTTGCAACTTTGACAACAACAACAATAACAACTACACACCGAACTCCCAGTTATTTGTTTCTCTTGTTGTGGCGCTATATAACCTACATGAAACGCTGAACGCTTTGAACGTTGAACAGAGGAAAGGCTTCGAAATCTACTCCGAGTATTGCAACAACCATCCTCTGGCGATTGAAGAGCTCTGCAGTCTCCAACAGGACGACAAGTATGGACGATTCTTCGAGGTAAGAAGTATCCGGACTGCATCATCATCATCATCATCGTTATCATCATCAATCATCATCATTAGTTCCTTCATTCGGTTGATTTGCTCAATCAGTTTGCTTATTGATTTCTTTTCTCCTTGATCAATTATTTCAGTTAACTGAATCATTGTTGCTTGACTGATAAGTCTGATCAATTTCCTGGATCATTTTTCTTTGATCAATTTCCTGGATCATTTTCCTTGATCAATTTCCTGGATCAATTTACTTGATCAATTTCCTGGATCATTTTCCTTGATCAATTTCCTTGATCATTTTCCTTGATCAATTTCCTGGATCAATTTACTTGATCAATTTCCTGGATCATTTTCCTTGATCATTTTCCTTGATCATTTTCCTCGATCATCATTCTCGATCAGTTTGCTGTATTGATTAACGACTCCGTGTTCTTTCAGATGTGTCGGTTGCAACAGAAGATGATCGAGATTCCGCTGGAAGGGTTCCTGCTGACCCCGATCCAGAAGATCTGCAAGTACCCTCTCCAGCTGAAGGAACTCATCAAATACACGTGGCCCAGTCATCCGGACTACGCCAGTCTCCAGGTGGCGCTGGAAACGATGAAGGAAATAGCGGCGCTCATCAACGAAAGGAAACGGAAGATGGAGAGCATGGAGAAACTGGCTCATTGGCAAACGACTGTAGCTGCCTGGCAGGTCAGTTAAACAGCTAGTCAGACAGTCAGTTTTTGAGCCAGTCAATCAATAAAGCAGTCAATAAATAAACAAGCCAGTCAGTCAGCTTTTAGGTCAGTAAATCGGTAACTGAGCCAGTCAATGAATAAGTCAGTTGGCCATTCAATCGTTTAGATGGTAAGCCTGCTATTC
>JACEVL010000546.1:67500-145000 GCA_020284085.1 Aporrectodea caliginosa | reverse complement strand
ATTTTTATTCCTAAATTATCTACATTATCAGTGGTACAAGAGCGATTTTTTCTGGTCGAGTTTTGACTGATTACATTTGTTTTACATTTTTATTCAGTTTGTTAAAGCGGTCTGTCGTATTATTGGCGTTTAAAGTTTCCAGGATTCCAGGATTAGCGAATTTGAACAGCCTCATCTTTCACTGTACGCGTCTACGTTCGAATATTGTTCTGTGGAATGTCTTGGCAATTCATGGAAATCCTATTTAGGCCTAATGTTTATTCTTGATTTACTTAAATTTTAAATTTTATTAATTTCTACTCTTAATTTTACTTATATTTTAAGCTTTTAATTTCTATTCTTGATTTACTGACAGTTTAAACTTTCTTAATTCTCTTGACTCGGGCTACTTAAATTTTAAACTTTTTTAATTTCTATTCTTGATTTAGCCTTCTTAAATTCTAATCTTTCTTAATTTACATTCTTGATTTACTCATATTTTAAACTTTCTTAATTTCTATTCATGATTTACTTAAATTCTAATCTTTCTTAATTTCTATTCTTGATTTACTTATAGTCTGAACTTTCTAGGTTTCTATTCTAAAGGTCTATGTAGTTCCATTTCAGAAGGGATCAATTTATATAGCGCTCAAAGTCCGTCCACTCCAGATCGGTCCATTTGCAAGAGCTTTAAATACGAGCACGCACAGGTTCACAGCTTGCCCTGAGCTTCTTTTAAGACAGGGTGGAGTTTCATTTCTGCTGTTCTGCGCTACTTACTGCTGTACTTACTTTAGCTCAGATAATTACATATTGCATTTCTGTGAGCATTTTTGAGTAGACACTGTTAAGTAATGTGTTGATCGCGACCAGTTGGCATGCGCATACGGGGCCCATTTGTGACCCATGTGGGCCCATAGAGGACCCACATTTCTAAGTGTATCTTGTTGGTTTCATGAAATGTTTGTGGTCATGGCATCTGGTCAAATTATGCACTACATTGCACTGAACTGGACATCTGTGGCATGGTCCGTGCGATGAGAATAGGAATATGGGTCAATATGGCGCCATGAAGACATGCTGTTAGGGGCATCAGTCCATTAATTGTCGCTTCCAAACAAAACCTCATCTGGAAATCACTATCAGTTGGGCAGAACGTTCCGAGAGCGGGTTCAAGAACACCTGTGATGCAACTGGCTCCGTGCTTAGTTTCCTTTGAGCGCTGCAGAAATCTCGATATCACGATTATGCTCAGATAGGCCTTACTACATCCATGAATAGCCTACAGGTACATAAGCTACCTATACCGCAACAAAATAGAAATCGGTCGCAATTCATACGTCGTATAGCACATTAAAAATGGTGGTTGTCTACAGGATATCAATCCTCGAATATGTAGAGGATTGATTTGATTACAAGCTCTGAAGATGATCGAGAGCTATATAACGGGAGCCACCTGTGAATCATAGGAATGTCACCTGTGACCAGGTAACCAGCCACCTGCATGTGCATCATAGGTGGCTTCCGCCACTTAGTTTCCTTTGATTTTGATGCTACACACATCTCGACAGACATCTGGCCTGATTGGAAAATTCCAGAAGGCAATTTTAATACCAAGCAATAACTTCAAGAAACTTCTTTCGCTCAACTACAGTTGTACGTCTTGTTATATATATTCGCCTACGAAAAATGCTCTTTGCACACATTTTCACATACAGTGTAATTTACTGTTGGGTATGACGTTGCCTATAGTCGTGTGTGACGAACTTTAACATTCCTTCATTAAGCGTTTTAACGGTTTTGCCATTTTCATCATGTCGCAAAGATTATTCGTGACCGTGATCGTCCAAATTAGGCTATCATTACGACTATGTTGACATCACGATAATTATTATAGCGTCATTGTCATCATTTTAATATTATTGTCATCACATTAAGCTGTACAATAGAACTGTTGCTGCTTATTGTTGCCATTCTGGTCTTCCTGCTGTTTGCACATGACTATTTCAGTTTCCTGCAAAGATTTTTATTGACTAATTTAATGTGACTTAATTTCGTGTGCTCTGACGACATTACAGGTCACTGTATTTGTAGTCACGGATTTGCAAGTAACTACAATTGTAATCACGGATTCACAGTTGTAGCTAGCCTAAACCTCACTTATCTCGATCTCAGATCCTTTGCATCATGTTTTTATGTCAGGAACCGTTATGTAGATTTAGAGTCTGAAGAGGATATTTTGACAAAAGTATAGATGGCTTTGTTACGGTAACCCTTTTCTTGTTGCAGAGAATTTCACTTACCTAGAGTGGCTTTGAAGTAGTTTTGCCAAATGCTGTAGTCCGCATCTCAAATGTTGTTTTAAAATGTGCTTTTCTAAAAATCTTGTATTATTATCATTGAATGTTCCCATGTTATTATAGAACGTTCCTGTTTTATCATAGAATGTTCCCTTATTATTGTAGAATGTTTCCATCTTATTGTAGAATGTTCCCACCTTATTATAGCACGTGAGGCATTAGTGTCAAAAGTCCCCGATGTTATTATTGTTATTGAATGTTCCTACGTCTGTATTGAATGCTTCCATTTCGATATTGAATGCTGCCATATTAATGTCAGATGTACTTATGTTAATATCAGATATTCCGATATTGTTATCATGATCGCAACAGGGTCGGTCGCTTTTAATTATTTATCATTGTGTCGTCTGCCAATAATTTCAGAAGCGAGCTCTGCCCAGTGCCCAGGGCACAATACATTTTGGAGACCAGAGATTGAGATAAATGCAGAATATGAAGTGCTCATTTGATGGGTAAAGTGTCATTTACTGTAGGCTATACTCTATGGGTGCGAATTACTTTATGCTTTAGTTTTGAGGCAATGCCCTGCCTGCATCATGCCGACATGGAGCCCATAAAGGACCCACGTTTCCATATAGGATCCTATGGAGACTATATGGGTTTCATGTGATGCCCTTGGAAATTCTGGTATATTGTCGTGCCAATATTCATGTTAGGAATAAGGTAACGAGTGGATGACAGATATGTTAAGTTGTTTATGTTTATTTAGATGTTTTGAAACTGCATAGGATATACTTCATACGTATGTTCACATTCAGAAAAAAAACAAAGAGTGGGATACAGATATTTTCAGTTGTTTATATTTATTTATAATTATTTATAAATTGTATAGGGATAGGCCTACTTTATGATGATGATCTAACATAATTAGGCTATATTGTAACATAATTTACATAGGACCTCCACAATTATTATTTATTGGTATAAAATTGTGTTTGACAATGCTGGTAGTTATTTGGACTTTTGTTAAGTTTATTTGCCATTTTGATTTTCATTATCTTTCACAGGGTTGTTGCAATGTTCTATTGGACTTTGATATAATTGGTATTTCTCGGAAAATTGGTTCCATCAACAGATAAAAATCATCTTGCTCAATATGGTGGGTTGTTGTTGTTGGTGGCTGGACTTTCATTGAGGGGGCGCTATATAAATGCCCATGGCTACAACTCTGCAGCCAGTAGGCCTACTTCAGTCTTCCGAACCTGCCCGCCTTATTTAATGGTCTGCCTGGATGATATTCTGTCTAGTTTGTTACAGAAACACGAGTCATTACCGTACATTTACATTCTGTCGCAATTTCATAGTAGGCCAATATGTTGTAGCCTAGTACCATATGTACACATTAAAAGAGTTCTGCATCTTTTTCGTATTGATGATCTTATTAAGTTATTAGTTATTACATATTTCTCCAAGGACATCTAATTTTATCAGTAATTTTCGAAACAATAAACATTATCGATTCGTCAAATACATGTAAACCTGGGTTTCTTGCTATTATTTGGCATGGATAAACAGTCCTTGTGAAATAAAGTGAATTTACAAGATCGTCTGTTTTTGTTTGCTTTACGACATAATAATTCCCGTATAGTACCATATAGGCCTATAATAGGCCTACAGGCTACAGCCCTACACCACTCCATCGCAACGTGAAGGAAACTATGCAGTTTCTTGTGACGGCAGATAGGCCATACCTACAAATACAATTACTTTCAACCTATGGTTTTGCAAATGCATAGGCCTATGCGGTTCGATTCCCTGTACTTCTATGCGTTTATTATGCAAATACGTAGCCTACAGAGTTGGCACACCGCAACCTGCCAGACCTGGGACACTGAGACAGAGTGCTACACTGTACAGTAGCCTAATGATGGCCAGAGAAGGAATTGGGGTTTAGCCCCATTGACTAAATTCGTATCCTGAATCCTCCACTTCTCCTACCTACCTCGATCGCCGTTCAACTCTGAACGCCATCCACCTTAGCCGTCTGCCTGGAATTTGACCCTCTGCCTATCGATTTTGTTTTGGTTAAGCGCCCGTGGATAGGCTACTAAGCTGGTTTCCGCGACTTCGCTTTTGTGGGCGCTGTAGAAGTTTCGAGTTTACGAATACGATTAGGCTAACTGGCGACGGTCGACGGCGTATGTGTGGATGTAACACAGATATAATAATAATTTGGATGTAAATATATGACTTCCGGTCTGCGTTGTAGCATGCAAGCAGTGATAAAATAATGCGTACGAAAATGATAACGCAGTGCTAATGGTGTTCGCGAAACTAGTAAACAAACTACCCAAAGAAGACCAAATTCCTCCAATCCACCAGCGCATTACACATTACCCTAAACGTTTTTCAATCTATATTATTCGACCCACGCTTTAAAACCATACTGGTGAGACCGCTGAGCTGTAAACGTTATCAATGGCGAGCAAATAGGCCTACGCGCCAAAGAGCGACATCTGTCTTAAAAAATATCACGTAATGTAATCGAACATTTATATAGCGCCTCTTCAATCTACTCGGAGGCCGTGAGCCTCTCTGCCCGAGCCCATTACGATGTTAAATGTCATTACGAGCGAATATAAATATTACACCAGTCAGCAAAGCAATGCAAAGCAACACGAAATAGTTTCAAATAATGTTCCATCCGCCTTTAATAATTGATTGATTATAAACTTCTTCATGTTACCTTAGCTCCTAGATTCCAATTCTATACAGTTTCAAAACACGCCAGACATAATTTTCAATAAATAAGCATTTCCTGTAGCGCGTAAACCCGCTCGAGTTACGTTATTGAAAAAGCAAAGCGTCCGTTGCGTTAAAAATTAGTCTACGTTACGTATGGTGCGTGAAACAGGAGTCTGCTCTGCCACCTCAGTGTTTGCTTGAAGAGATCGATTATCGTCTAAATTTTCATTTATTTCTGATTTTAAATTAATTATGAAGCGCTATGAATATAGTGAATAAATCGACCGTTTTTATTTCGACGTAAGTACGATGTTTTCGCAGAGGTTGTCGTTAGAAGGACGAATTTCTGTCGTGTTTCTACTTTCGCTGAGACAGTGTCACCTGACCGTACGTTGTTAATCTGAGAACAGGTAAGAACCTCAAAAACAAAGGTGTTGTTTAGTTATCCTACTACACTTTTCTCTCGTATACTTATAAGGGGAATCCGGCAAACTTATAGTATCGGGGGCTGAAGGATTATACAGTTTCTTTGGGCATGCTGCGCGAACGCCGGACGGTACCAGGTTTGCAAAGGACGAAACTAACCCTAACCCTGACCCTCACGACGCCTAACCTGACACTCACGACGCCAGTAAACTTACGTACTATATTCTTCAGTGCCCGATACTATAAGCTTGCCGGGTAAAGGATTACATCGGCTCGGTCGCCGATATGACCTAGGTAAACAATATGGCCGCCCCAGATTCGGAAAGAATAGAGCACTGTCAAACTACTGCCCTACAGCAGCCTAATATTTTTTGCCACGTTGGTAAAGTGAGCAGTTTTATGTGATTGGCACCTTACATGGCTGCCAAACAGTTAAATTCGAATCCGGTAATAAGTAAGTTTGAAATGATAAAACAAAGATTGTTATTAAATCCAGTAGTACGAGCTTAGTGTTTGGTATTTTTAAAATTGCAGATGGATGATATGGCTCCACCTGGTGACCAGATCAGTCGCCTGCTGCACGTAGTCGTGATCGAGATCTGTCAGAGGATTGTGTCATACACAGATGAGCTCGTCGTGAGTGGGATGGTTTTAGTAAAGGCTGACGGCGTTCAGGTCTGTCGAGTTCCGTTTGAAGATGCGTTTAAAGGAAAGGACCACGCTGCCTCAAGTGATGATCCACAAACTAATGGGCCACCCTCCCAAGAAGATAATCCAAAACCACAACTCTTGGATAGTTCGGATTTTAATGGAGACCGCATGACTCCATCTGGATTTTCGGATGACAAAAACCTCTGTGAGCATCACGGCATTGTCTCCGCTGGGTCTCCGACTGTGAACTCTTCCGCGGCGGGTAAAGCTGCAGGTTGCTTTGTGGAAGGGTCGACTGAAGGTTGCGAAAGATACGCACGAATTTTGAAGCATAAAGAACTCGGTTTGAGGAATGGCACGATGATGAATGGTGGTCATACTTCGTCCGTCGGTAACCTTGGCGAAATGGTTATGGAGTATTGGCAACAGATTACTCCAGAGCTGCTCAAAGCGTCTGAGCTGCTGTGCAAACTCGGCGAACTTCAACAGGCAATAGACGCTCAAAGCATCTCTCTTGCTGACCGGAGTGTTACCACCAAGAAGTTTAACACAGGAGCGAATCGATCATGTGACAGTGACTGCGTTTCTGATTGGCTGCCGACAAGGTCAAACTTTCTGCAGACGTTAGGTTCAGAGTATCGTATCAGAAATCAGTGTCGTCTCTGCCAAAAGGTTTTCACTTTCGCAACAAACCTAAGACGACACCAGAGAAACTTTCACGGCCGGCCACTGAGTCGCGACACCAGACGACCGAACAGTTCAAAGAGTGCGTTTAGCAGCACGAGGTTTTATGCGGACATACCCAGACTCAGTTCCCGTCGAATGAATTCTATAGTTTTAGGGGAACATTCTGGACGTTCGTTACCAAGAACAGCGGACAGTTTGGTAACAGAGCACTCGATCCCATCGGCCGATATACTAGATCGGGAATTGGAAACCAACTGTGCTACATCTGCTGACCGACAGGCTTCCACTAGCCATTCCAATGCCGACAAGAATCTGGAAAACGATACAGGCAGAGCTTCCGTTGCTCTGGTCGTATGCGCCGATGAAGAGCTGGAGGTATGTGACGTTCTTCCTGCAGAGGAGAAAAATCTCGGTGCAGACGGTGTGAATGGTGCCTTGTCCACGAGCGTAGATGCCGGCCAGAAAAATGGTTCCCGAGAAAAGCTGAAAGCGTTTGATACGGTTCAGGCTGTTGGCGTGGATCATGCTTGCGCGGGATGTTATGCGTTCGACGATTGCAGTTGTTGGGATAAGAGCGGAGATTCGATGCTGGATCCGATCTCCGTGGATGTTTCTGATGGTAAAACTTTCCCACCTTTCCTTAATCGTGTATGTAAACAACACATAATCTTTGTTAATATATTCTAATCTAATGATTAGCTTTAATTGACACCATTGTTTTAATGCACAAGACACTAGCTGATGATGGTCACTTCAAAAATAGGGGACACTCGCAATTTAACAATTGCGTAATCAGAATGAATGTTTGATTGAAGCTATGCATGATGATTGATTTGCAGACAATTCAGAACATTATTTCGAGGAGTGCTGTTCTCTCGATGGCTCCTCCGGCCCAGCCACATCTGGATGTGTCGTCGACATTCTGACGACTCACGATAGTACCTTCCACAAAACTCTGATTACTGACACCATTACAGGTAAGTAGCTTATGTAATGAAATTACGCTTTTACACAACTTCCAGGGAAATAGCGATCGACCCAGGCATTTCAAACTGTCGATGGAATTAAATGCATGGGAATTGAATGGAATTCTATTTGTAAATACCAGATTGCAATATTATAACTGTAAAAAAATTTACCACTGCAATCAGAACTAAATTTTATTACTGTGACTTCAAGAAAATTGTAGCAAAACATAACTAGTGTAACCATTACAGAATTTTAATTGTTTGTGTCATGCAAATGAATCCTTTTCAGTGTGGTAACCACTAGACTGTCATGCAGCCCAGAGAACATGCATAGACTCTGCCCAACCTTTTTCTGTTACAAGTTTTACAATTCTCTGCGGATTAATCTTCTGGATGCTGACCTGAGTGGCTTTGATCCACCGGCGCTATAGAAGTTACTGATCAATAGCAATAATGATTACAAGGAAGGATTTGTTCTGGATTGTTCTTTCAGTTGGATCGCCCGATTCTGTGAGGTCTGTTGAGGTACAGGAGCCGCGAATGAAGAAGTTCAAGTGCCTGTTGTGCGACGCAAGCTTCTCGATGTCTAACAACCTCCAGCGTCATGTTAAGAAAATCCACGGAACTCCAAAGGACAACGACCGACCTCGCAAAACACCGGCCTTTGAATCTGCACTTGGTAACTGTACACTTGCAACTGTCAATTGTTATTATCATTGTTATTCATTTACCAAGTACTACTACTATTACTACTACTATTCCTTTATTTCACAAACTCGTTGACACGAACGAAGTTTGAACCAAGTATCAATCGATGACAATATATAATATCTGTGTTTATTGACAAGCTCATTGGCAATCCGCAGTAACATTGAAACATGATGGTACAAATTTCATGATCTTATTGAAAACGCGTCTTGACAGTTGACAGCGTGTTAGGCGCCCACTCATTTTACAGGCGCCCCTAAGAAGTGGAAGGCTATTTTTCTTAGCCTCGGCATATGAGGACTGGTGGCCAGACCTCTCCCTTGCCATCCGTTCTTCCCACCAACTGTGCACGGTCTGCGTACTCAGTATAGTTGAGTTGGCTAGGGGCTAAGGTGGAGCAGAAATATCGAAACAAATTCTGTCCTGGCAGGGATTTGAACTTGCAAGTATACACAGTTTGTGCTACCTTTGGTAGTTTTACCAGCAGTTGCCTTGTTTGCATTGCATTATTTAAAATGGTGCATCACAGTTCTATCAATGTAACTCATTAAGGGCTAAACTAATGACTACTTTTTCCTCTTTGGTCTCTCGTTCTTTAAAGACGTTTCTTTTCCCCGGGGTTTTCATGCTGAGAGCACTTCTGAATAGTTATTCTGAGAGAGGCGCTATATAAATCTTTAGATACAATACAATACAACTGTTTTTGTTTCATTTCTAGACGTGTTGAATTGTGGCTCGGCCGGAGAGTTGAAGACGACGCGTTCTTCTCGTTATCGTCATATCTGCGTCGTATGTGGGGCCGCGTTTACGTTTCGAACTAACCTTACACGACACATGAAGAAGATTCATCATTCAGATTCCTTTGGATGCGTCGCCTGCCAAAACTAAGGACGGATCATCACCCAAACTGTAGCCATGACCTGCGTTCCTTTTGTTGTAACGTCAAACTATCGGCAACGCCTTTTGCTAGATTGTTGGAGGTTTCATTCTGGGTACGTTGTGTAAGATGGCCGGTGCATTGTCCAGATGCTGAGGGTGGTTTTCCAATTGTTGGATAACTGTTGCGCCTGTGGTGATCTTTGGTGGCATTCTACGAGGGCACTGAATGATTTCCAGCGCTGTTGGAAGAGGCAGTAGTAGTTTCAGTTTAACGACACTGTGTGATAACAAAGATCATTAGCGTCGCCCTCCTCCTTCATCCAGGCTTGGGACTGGCACTGCCAGAGAACGAACAGTGGCGGAGTTAATGGAAGAGGCAAGAAAGATCAAGAAGTTCATTTCATTGGTTGCTAGGCAACCTATTTAGGTCACTAGGCAACATGTACCAGAAGCATGGACCATCACATCAGCGGCTTACCCATTTCGAAAGCATTGGGTCACATTAGCTGAATGGTTAGGGCACGTGGCATGTAACTCAGAGAGTAGAGGTTCAATCCTCCTCCCCTCACTGTGTTAGGACCTTGAGAAAGTCCTTCACTCAATTGTTCAGCGCCTTCGATGTTCTGTCGTATGGTCGTGTGTGCACTTCTGAACTTTGGAAGAAGACAATGTCGAAAGAGTGCCCCCAAATAAGGGTAAATTGTTTGTTCTGACTTGTGTCCGTTTATAGGAATGTGGAAGTATCTGTGCCTTCTGTGTTAACCAGTTAGAAACCGTAAGCTTTCTGTAACGGACCATACGGACGTAGATAATGCTGTTGCTGATTCTTGCGTTCATGACTTCGGTTTTTTGTGTGGGTTGTGTATGCATGTCTGCTTTTATGTGGAACCTGTGTCAAACCTCTCAAAGGTGTCATTGTTGTATCCAAGAATTTTTCCCATTCTTCAGAGGTTTTATTATTTGCCTACTGAACTCTTACAATATCTCGGCCAGAAAGGAGCGCCTACAAGAGATACTTTGAATGTGCTGTAGTGGTTTTGGGGTTAACAACAATAGATATAGGCCTATCTCAGTATGTGTATCAAGCACCCAGATGAGATTTCTTTCAGAGTTGTGAAATTATTGGGGTACAACGTGCATATTGCCCACTTTTTTGCCATTGTGAGTTACTTAGAAAGAGCTGTCATACATAGATACTTACATACATACATACACACATGCATAGCATTGCATACATACATACACACATGCATGCATACTTACATACATTCATACATACTTTTGTTAGGCATTGCTTTTTTGACATAACCCTGTAGATTTATTTGATTTATTTAGTTTGTACTTTACACAGTTGTGACAAGTTTGTTGCAGTATGCCTGTGCAGTTGCATTCGAGCAATGTTTCCCAACCTGTGTGCCACGGCATCCAAGGGTGCCGGGAACATGCTTTAGAGTTGCTGCTGCTGGATAATATTTGTGCAGCTTTTTCTGTAAGAAAATGTAAAAAGTATTGATTATCACTACTGAAATTGGCCTATGACTATTTTAAGAAACTTAGAGTAGTGTAGAATTGGTCGCAACACTGCGGTCGAATGCAAGGCACATTGCTCGTCAAAAAAATAAAGAACTTATTGCAGAGAAATCAATGAAATTAAGGCCAGGTGCCATTGACTGAATGACTTTTGGTAAGGGTACCTTGCTCTTGAAGAGGTTGGAAACGACTGCATTTGAGGCATCTGATTTATTTTTATTGTGTATAGGAAATTCTGCTGTATTTACATTTTTGTATTGTATTGTATTTAAGGATTTATAAAACGCCTCTCACAGTACGACCTAATCAGAGGAGCTAATTTTGTTGTATTTCTTACTGCTTGCGGATTTGATGAAAGGTTTCTCCATGATATTTCGCTTCAACATTTGAGGCTGTAAAGTGAATTGTTTTTTGCATTTTGTATGAATTAATCAGAATTTATTTAAGTAATCTGACTTTATTTAATTAATCAAACTTTCTGCAGGTGCAGTTAGAATGAAGATCATATCATCAATTCAGCTGTTGTTTGAAATTTTAAAGTTTCAAATGTTTTTTAAAATGACTTGTATGAATCCAGCTGTCCTTAGCACATATACCTTCATGTCTCTATTTTGTTTTTGTTCAGCTGGAATAACTGGATTTTAGTATGTTTTTGTTCAGCTGGAATAACTGGTTTTTAGTACAAAAGACCCTGCTTATAATATTAGAACAATATTAGGCAAATTCTGGTATAATGTAGCTGGCAACGTTGATGCCTGATATAGTTAACTATCACACAACCCTTGTGGCTGTTAGCTGCTTTAAAATGATTATGATGTTCCGTCAGTAAAGTCATCATTTCAGTTGATCATTCAAATATTCCCTGACTATAGCACACCCTTGTTATAAGCATTACAGATAGCATTATATTGAGAGTCCACTGTATGTGTTATGTTGTTATCCAGCAATTTATGACTACAGCAAAGGCTCATTTTAGCGAATACTTGTACAGTATTCCACTCAGTACCACCGTCTGTATTATGAATTGTATTAAGCATTTGACATCATCAGCCAATTGTTTAGCTTACATTTCAGCTTTTATATTTTTCAGCTGTTTTTCAAATTTGTATTTATGTATAATTATTGTAATATTAGATATTTATTTAACACTACTTTCACGAATAAACCATTGAGAGACATTCAACTGGTGAATGTGTGAAGAAATTCAGTATGTCACCTTTTAAAGACTCATTGCATGTGCTGTGTTAATTAGTGTCAATATGTTATCTATAATATTATTAATTAGTGTCTCTACTGTTCTGCGCAGAGTAACGATTTCTCAGGCCTTGTTTGTGGTTTCTACAAGACTTCGTTGATAATTTTTTTAACAAAGAAGCTGTACTTTTGAAAAAATAAGACACCCTTCAGTCAAATGATTGTGCAACATGAGGACCAGTTTGTTTTGAGGCAGTGTTTTACCTTAGCCTTTTGTACCACTTGACCCATCCATACCCTTTGTACCTCTTGATCCTTTACCGTTTTACCTATATCTTTTGTACCTTTTACCTCTACTTTTTTACTGTTTACCTTTTTATTACCATTTTACATTTTTTACGTTTACCTGCTTACCTGTATCTTATGTAACTTTTACCTTTTGTTCCTTATGTACGTTTTTACTTTTAACTTTTTATCTTACCTTGTGTAACTTTTGCCTTTACCTTTTGCACCTTTTTGCAAAGACCTTTCTTGTACCTTTCCCGATACTTCATTCTAGATTACTACCCATAATGTTCCTGTGCTTCAGGAACTGTCCTCTCCTCCCGCCTGTTTCGTGCACAGAAACAAAAGCCAAGACTTTAGGGAGCTTCAGACACTGCTTATCGTTGAGGATGGTTGTGTAAATAGCATATCGTTTCCTGAGTGAAGTTTTTGTTATTGTAAACGAGTTTTGTTTTATCAGATTGATTCAGATTGTTTGATTCTATTGTGATTTGGGAGTTTCTCTTTGTATTTTGTAAGCTGGGATTGATATAATATTACATGTGCTCTGCTAACAATCTTCTTCAGCTATTGTTCTACTGTGGTTTGTTCATTTGCATTGTTGTACAAGAGCAACTTATAAATTGTATTATCCTCAGGTTTTACTTGTGATGGTCGTGGTGGTGATAAAGATGGTGATGGTTATGGTTATGGTATGACAATGGTTATGAGGACGTTCAATGATGGTTATTTTTATGACGATGGTTGTGACGATGGTTATGTCACATGTGGAGGTCTGAGTCCGGTTGCCAGAGAGACCATACCATGCAGAGATTCGAGGGGAGTGACAGTTTAGACCCTTGAGGTGTACCATTTTATAAAGTGTATTTGTCCGGAAAGATGCTCCAAATTTCACTTGAAAAGTTTACTATCCAATGATTAGTTATAAGTTAACCCATATTATTTTGTTCCCAATGTCTCCAGTTCCTTCTTTTTAACCCTCCGTAGCCTTTGAACAAATTTATATCGTGGTCCTTCATACAGAGGGACTACCGTAAGTACAAGCACTGGGATTTCTAGCGACACTTTTGAATCGATAGGAAAAGAAACGCAAGGCCAAAATAGAATCCCCACAGAATACAAAAAACTAGGAATAACTTTGTATAAATTATATTACAGCTTTCAATACTTTGTAACTCTGAACGTCTCAACATTTAAATCAGCGTTCTTATGAATAAATATAGCACCATGTCAATATGTTATAAAGGTGTCTAGTATAAATTAGGCGTTGTCAAGTGTGTTGAGCAACATTTGTGGCCCGTGTTGTTCAAAAGTACAGGCCAAAGTAGGCCTACTTATAGGTAAAAGTAAGAGTGAACCCAACTTCATTATTTAAGCAAAAGTATATGCTCTGTAAACGAATTCATTTAAGTGAAACTATATTAAGGCGAAGAATGAAAAGAATCAGCTGGATGGAACGCAGGACAAATGAAAACAATACTACAAAATGGTGGACGAAAAGAGATCCATGATAGGGAATTTTAGGGATAATAAGAAGCCAACAAAGAAAATGGTTGGGCCACATCATGAGGGGACATCCCCTTCTAAGAATTATAATTGAGGGAAGAATGGAGGGCAAGAAGACACGAGGAAGACCGAGAATAAAGTTGTTGGACTGGATGATGGAGAAGGATTACAGCAAGTTGAAGGAGAGAGCCAGACAACGTGACGAATGGCGACATTGGACGTAGCCTACGAACCTGCCTATAGGAAGGCAGAGAGCCAAAAGAAGATATTAAGTTATAGGCTAGTTCGAATCCGCTAAGGATCCAGGATATACGATTATATATATTTCAACAGCGCAAAATTTATATTCAGCTTGTTTTCTCAATTAAGTTAATAACTTCAATAAGTAAGTAAGTAAGTAAGAATATTCTTCAATAGCGCATGAACTCCGTTGAAGTGGCTGCCTCAGAGGATCACTAGGCCTATAATTGTCCGATGCTATAGGCCTAGGCCTTAAGTTTGTATTGTCTAAACGTATAGGCCTACCCTTCTCCTGAAAAAGTATATAACAATATCAACCTACATCAGACCGATTGCACGCCGATTGGTCAATAATGGAGACTATATTATTACTATGGAGTCGTTTGGTGTAGGACGGTGGGTAACGAATTTGAGGAGGTCAAGCCGTTCCCCAGGGGTCGGTCAAAGGCTAGAAGCAGAGAGTGAAAAGAAGAAGCTGGGGTCCAACACCCCCTATTGCACCTCCCGGCAACTCGGACACTGCGTGAGAAATGTTCAAAATTAATAGTTTATATGTAGCTCTCAACAGATTTTGATGACATAGGCTAAGATGTCGCTAAAAGCTTGGATTAGAAGAAGAGCAGTCCGTTATGCTATAGGCAGCCATGGGAAGGAAGCGTTAGCGACTTCATTTTCTTAGCCTCGGCATATGAGGGCGGGTGGCCAGTCCTCTCCCTCGCCGTCTCATCTTCCCACCGACAGTGATTTAACTCATTATAGCCGAGTTGGTTAGGGGACGCACGTGGGGCAGAAATCTCGAACCAAATTTCTGCGCTATAGCGAGTTTTGAACCCCCGACTGCACGCTAACTATACTCTAGACCAGTGCTGTCCAACCCGCGGGCCGCATGCGGCCCGCCTGCAGATTCTGAATGGCCCGCCGCAGCTCGCTAAATATTTGCAATTTCTGTTAAAATGAAGTAAAAGACAGTCACTGGTCCACTTGCATAGCTATTCGTTCGTAACTTGGCTTATCATTTGACAATTTGTACACACAAAATCCCGTTCCCAAGACACATTCATTATGATAACTCCATAATTAATTATAATACAGTTAATAATTTTCAATAAATTTTAGTCGCTGCTTTTGAGTTGACTGGTGCGGCCCTCGGCTTCAAAAATTACTTCTTCGGTGGCCCGCGGTGTCAAAAAGGTTGGACAGCACTGCTCTAGACGTTTAATCGTTTTGATTAAATCCAATTAAATGCTAAAACATATTCGGTAATGTATACGGTCGAAGTCAACTGCCTTGGGTGTCGCCAGATGTCGTAAAACGCTGGACAATTTACACACCTTTCAAACGCTTCCACATGATGATATATAGTTGAGCAATTAAAATTTAGATAAGTGGAGGTGAAAGTCCATGCACTGCAACTGTTTCTCAGAAGAAGAGGATCGAACCCGTACTCTCCGATTTTCAAGGCAATCTCTGTAACCAATTGGCTATCAAGCCGCATTAGACTACACGGATAAAACACGAACACTGAACATTTCATTTGTTGTAGAAAATTTACACGTACACTGTTTATATACCTTTTGAAAACATCTTCAGCATTGAACATTCGTAAACTACATTTCCATTTAAAGCACACTAAACGATCAGATATTGAAAGCAGAGTACCATGATAACTTCAGAACCTCTATAAAACTAAGAAGTTACTAACTACTAAAGCATTGAGTACGTCCGCATCACATAAGTCGGACAAGAGGGTTATGCCCTAGTATATATGGACATCTAGATTTGGTGCATAGAACAAACTAAACAAAAATTAAGAAGTTGATTCATCTGAATCCTCCAATTTTCAACCTAAACGACACCACCACCCACACCTCCCTTAACAGCTACTCTGCCACTCGGACCCTCTGGCAACCGGATTCGGACCTCCTTCTCACTACCCTTCTGACTCGAAAAACAAATGAGTGGCATCCCAGATTTCAGCGTTCTCAAAAACCAAGTAGCAGTGTCAAGTTCTATAAATTATCTTACAGTTCTAATGTGAAGTCACATCCTACATAGGAAGTAAACAGATATCTGTGATACTCAGAAATTAGTAACAGGACGTAAATTTGGGTAAGGCACACAAGTAATTAAGACTTATAACGAGTGTGTACATGATTTGCTCCTCTGCTAAGTCTTGTCAGTCTCCTCTCAGAGACTGACAAGACTTAGCAGAGTACCATAATAATGCTACAAGTGGACAAGAACCAAGAGGAAGACCTAGACGGATGTTGTTGGAAGGTGGTGAACAAATACAGGAAGCTTACTGAGAAAGAACAGCACAAGGAGTGGCACTACTAGATAAACAAAGCTAAGGGTAGCAACCCCGTCAAAGGTCAAGTTCATGCACAGCTGTACACAAAACAGAAAGTCCAATGCCAGGAATTATTATTATTATTATGCATTTATTAAGTGGCACTATCTAATGATGAAGCATCAATCAATAATAACACTGAGCAATTGTGAGTAAAGGACTTGCTCAAGGTCCCCAATACAGTAACCGTCTCATGGGAGGAGGATCGAACCCGTACTCTCCACATTACAAGACGAGCGCCCTAACCAATCAGCCACCTTGTCCCAGAAATAGCAATGATTGCAAAACCAATAAATTGAGAGAGAACCATTGCAACAATACAATTTGAAATACAAGTAAAAGATTTACTCAAAGTATTAATAGAAAAGACATACTGATTAATGCATGTGACTATTTAAGCGAATGGCGACAACCAGAAAGCACTTTCAGCGGATAGTTAAGAGTACTGCGGACGAACGACGCGCCCGAGAAACAGAACGGCCTTCGTCTTTTCCTCTCTGATGAAGAACAAGAACGGATGATCAGCCCGGAAGATCACCGGTTCTTCAGCGCCTCCACGACACGAGGTCAGCAGCTGGACCTTCATCGCGGTCGCAGCCGCTGCCTCCGTACCATCTTCGTTCACATCCACGAACGCCTTGTGCAGGACCTTCGACGCGTACAGCTTGTCGGTTCCATCGATTCCAGAAAGATCGGCGACTCCTCTCTGAAACACAGACTTCATCCCCAATCCGCTGAGAACTTCCTTCAGCTCCAGATCCTCTTCCATCTTAAACTTCGGAAACCAGAGCTTCACATCAGGAAAGTCCTGGAATTCGCTGTCGAAACCGCTGAGGTGACCGTCGCTCAGCTTGGCCTCGACCGCCTCCAGCGAGGTTTTCTCTTTGTCCGGGAGAAGAATGAACATGCTCAGCGCTGAAGACTTGTATGGCAGTTTCAGAACCTGGCAGAGAAGGTCCTTTGAGTAGCAGTAGCTTGCTCTTTTGACTTTCTGAAACATCAGCTGGGCTTTCGTTGTCTCGTCCGACTTAACGAAGAAGTCAGATTCCTCTGTGAAGCGTTTCTCGAAGCGGTCTTGCCAGGCGCTCTTGAAGTAAATGGCGTTGACCAGGATCAGCGTCGTATCTTCGTCGATCATTTGAGGGGAAATGATGTTCTTGATCTTGTCGCTTGTTTTCTCTGAGACCCAGCCGTTCACTTTTTCCACTGCCTTTTCTGGCTCAGTTCTACAACGGAAAACAATACAACCGTATTTGATATTGCCCTCCTTCCAAATTTCGCATGTGGATGCACGACCATATGACAGAACATCGATGGTGCTGAGCAATTGTGAGTGAAGGACTTGCTCAAGATTCCTACCCATTGACCACCTGAGTGGGGGCTCAAACCCAAACAGTATAATACAACTGTAATTGATACTGCCCTCCTTCCAAAGTTTACAAGCACACACATGTAAATTGTGCATACAAATAACCACCTAAAACATAATTAGCATGTAAATTATGCATATATATAACACCTAACATTAATTAGCATGTAAATTATGCACATAAATAACCACCTAAAACCTAATTAGCATGTAAATTATGCATATATATAACACCTAACATTAATTAGCATGTAAATTATGCATATAAATAACCACCTAACATCCTTATTAATCAGTAACATCTGCATAGTGCCGGTGTCTAATGCCAAGGCACCAACCGACAGCACGTGAAAACAAGGACTCAGGATGAAAGAACTCTGCCTAAAAGATGCTAGTAAGTAACAGCAAAATGTAAACAGTAACAGTAATGTAGATGTAACTGTAAAAGGTAACAGGGGATACAGTTTGAAAATGCATACCGGTAAATGTTTATATTTTACCATTACATTACTTTACTGTTACTGTTTCCAGTTTACTGTTACATCTACATTACAGTTACTGTTTACATTTACTTTACATCCTAATCAGGTTCTCGCAGAATGAACTTACTTAAAGCTGACTGCATCAATGTCGGCGCCGTAGTATTTCATGCAGGCCATTTGGAAATCCTCGAGGATCTTGTAGGACTGTTCGGCAAACAGACGATTGGCCAAATGGAGTTGGAATGTGTCTGGTTCCTTCGTATCTTGGTTAATGTCTTTGCTACAACTCTTCACGTAAAAGACGACATCGCTGAACGCCTGGTGGAGTTTTGCGTCTTCAAGAGCATCGAAACAAAGGGTTTTCTTCATCTCTTCCAAGGTCTTGCCTCTGGCACCCAGGTACGCCATGCTCAACACAGCCGAGATGCTAATGGGCGACATGAACAGGTTGCCTTCGCGTCTTTTCCCCTGCTCCTTGTACAATTCCAGGGCGAATCTGGAAATGGCGGAAACCAAGACCTGACCATCCTCTGAACTCTGGAACACCGTCTGCTCTTCATCATCTGCCATGGCTGTGCTTTTAAATATATCTGCAATGACAAATCATAGCAACTATTGTTTACTAATTAGTAATTAGTAACTGCTACAGCACATGTGTCTAATGCACAGTACATTCAACTGATGGTGCAGCTAAGGAAATCAGTAATTGAGGCCAATATCCACTGAGACAGAGACAGAGACAGCCTATGGTGGATAAGTAATCAAGAAAATAACAGCCTTCCGCTTCAATGCATCTAATGACTCTTACTGAAAAAATATATCCTGCAATACTGATGCAGCAATTAACTGCTTGCATATATGTTTGCAAACACGGCACCAAAAGTAGGTCATGTTATAATTACATGTATGCAGCACATGCAAATGCTTTCACACAACACATGAATTATTTTTAATCTTACTAGTCTCTTGTAATTGTAACTGTAGGTCTAGGTGTAATTTTAAATTTATTTAGAGCCACTTTAAGAAAGACTTATCAGAGATGCTCCCGACCTAACAAAAACACAATGAAATTCAGATACAAGAGAATGGTCTTATGAAGAGTAGACTTGCAATTGTCACACCCTCATATCACTTGCACCCCAAACTTCGAATCCTGCATCCACCCAAAGTGACCTTGGACCGATACACATATAAAATTATCACCAATAATTTGATGTAATTTTATATTGTATGGTAACTTTATGCATCAGTTGGTTCCCTACACATAGGCTCTATATCTCCTGCAATGTTTCACGCTTGAAAACATCATGCCATCGAAAATCAGTGACAGCCATAGTACGTTTATTTGAGCATTAAATCGCATTAATACGAACTTTTCCACAGCACTGCCACTTGCCCACATCAAATTAAGAAGCGACAATGCAGGTAGACTAATTCAAAACGATGCCATTGATTGTTAAATGGGTTAAACCTGAATGCAGAGTGAATTTATTAATACGTACCAGGGAAAAGTCTGTCCACTCTAACTGCACTGTGAGATTCTCTGCATCAGAACGTCACAACAACAGCCAGACACTATTATATTGATTATGCAAATTGACAGAACTGCGCCCAAGGAGGACACGGAGGCAGCTTGCCCATCCCACCCACACAGACATCACGGTCCATGGAGCTGAGGGAGGTCTCTGGGGGGCAGTGGGGGCTCGGGACCACGCGCCTCGTGCGTGCCGCCAGATGCAGAATACAGACGCAACTACCTATTATACAGAGGACTGGAAAGTCCATATGTAACGTCGTTGTACTAGTTTTGGGCGATAATCAGGAATATTTTAAATCCTGTTTTCATAACAAACGCATTCAATTAATTATATTTTATGAAAGCAAACTGACGAATAATTATGTTTGCAAAATAAAAAATTGCCGGTGGAGATTTAAAGCATCATATTTAATATTAGAAGTGAAATTTGAAGTGGGGCGACATCTATGTTTAAGGGTGAAACGGATGTACACATTATTTTCACGAGTATCCATCCTCAAATATAGATTCCTTGCAGCAGACGATAATATTTAATTATGGGCTCCACACGAAATGACCGCTTTTAAAAACTGATGGGGCGCCAGTTTATTCACCTAATAATAATATATTTTCGTTTATTCAACAATCCGGTTGACACACCGCAACCGGTTACAGTGTACAATTATGCAATTCACAAGACAAATCTTAACTACTAACAGAACAGACAGCCTGCAAACACAAAGCATATCCGCCCAACGGGGGCTCGAACTCGGTACCTCTCGGTCACTTTGCCAGATGTTATCCAATGCGCCACGGGCCCCCCCTATATTGTCTCAAAATTATACGATCCATAGGCTATATGACCCAATTATTAGACTTTTTGTAAGCGTATAGGTGTCATTTTCAGGGGCACGATCGAGGCCGTAGCGAGGGGTATCCGTACCCCACTATTCATATATATATACCCAGAAAAAAACAATGCCCATTAATTATTTTCTTGGAGGAAGGCCTTCAGTTGAGCCCTAAAGGCTCAAAACAATAAATAGCCTACCAAGCATCATCTTCACCCGGAGCGGCCAGATTATTATCATTATAATTAACTAAGTATCCTTGTTATTTGGCCTAGGCCTATATAGGCCCATAATGGCGCAAATAACGGCGTCGTTATTATTTTTAGAGGCCTAGCTACAGTCGTGAAAGGGAAACAATGCAAAAATTACTTCCCCTTCACTTTCTAGGCCCTGCAGGTAAATGTAGCACAAATTTATAGGTCATACCTGCTGTTGTTCTTTCGCAGTTATAAGACTTAGTCTAGGTCTATAAGGTTATAAGTCCTACTTTTAGCCTATAGGGCCTAACAGCGGCTGCTGTCTTTGTACGCATAGATCGAGTTAGGCCGCCACCTACGTGATTAACCCTTTGGGTGTGTATGAACGCATTGGTCGGGGGTGTTCGTGAATTTGCGAAGATTCAACGAAATGAGGATACAATTCAAATTATCCGTTCAGCAATTAGGCCTATGTGCAATTAGAACATTGACGGATCCTGAAGTAGGCCTATAGCCTGCCGCCTACGTAATTAAGGCATATCAGTTCTCTAGGCGTAACTTTAACTAATTTATTGTTACGGTAGTGTCTGGTCACCACCGCCAGTGGTGGTGACTGTCATTACCACTTTTTGGTCCTGTGCCGAAATTTTTTGCGACATGACAGACAGCTTTATTTTGGTTTGAAGCAATGCAAGTTCAAGCAACGACAACTATTATAGGCCTAGCTTATAGCTTACAGCAATGCTGCTGATTGTATTGTATATTCGTTTAATTTGCAAAACAGGCTGACACCGCAACCTGGAACATAAATACTATAGGGCCTATAGGTACAATAGGCCTACTGTTGGAAAAATGGGGAGAACAAACAATGTTAGTTAATTGATGGCTTTGGGGACTCGATTAATATGTTTGTAAAGGACCCTTGAGACAAAGTTCTTATCGTCTTTGCACGGAAGATCAAAGTTGTGCATTCGTTCTCTAAGGCCGGGTCGTCTACTATTAAGAGGCCTTAGCATTAGCTTACTTACCTATCGTGTCATGTTGTATAAATTGGGGGCGTCATGCAATCGTATTCGTTATCTCAAGATAGGTAGGCCTATCTACAGCGCCAAAAAAGCGAAGTCGCGGGAACCAGCTTATTCACAAGCGTTTAGCATACACTTTGCAATATCGATAGCAGGGTGCATGAGTAAAAATCGTCATTTAATCAGATAATTTTTCAGTTTACCATTTTTCAAAATATCAAGTCTGCTAAGAAATTCACACTAGTTCTATATTTAGTCACATATATGTATAATAGGTCCTTGATATTTTATATTTTAGAATAATTTTTAAATAGCCTAACTGCTTTCAAAGAACGACGCCATCAACAGTGCTTATAGTCGGCCAGAATTAAAGTCCATATATTAAAAGCTTTACCTAAATCGAGACAAGGCGATTTTTTGGGAATGTGTTAAGTAGGCCCTAGGTTCATTCTCACAAAAACCTGCAGTGAACCTAACAATAGCAAACTGAGAAATTTGCTCTTGAATGCGGTTAATTTTGAGCGAAATAAATGCCTTGCTACATACTCACTGCGGTGTTTATAGCGTCTTTGGTTGTATTTTTTTGTCGATATGGTGCGATTTCATTAATTAATTTGGTCAAATTTGTTTATTTCAACGAGTTTGAAGTTATTTAAGCATTAGATTTCGGGTTATTGTTAGGGATTGATTCGATTTTATCGGCTAATTTAACCTGTTAATGTTTTATAACACTTTCGTTACAATTAATTTGAGTTGAGCGATAATGGTGAATCAGGCAAGGTTATCCCGTAGTTTACGTTGCTAAATTACTTTCATGCCTTCAAATGCTCTACTTGACATTTGTAAGTAAGCTGTCTACCAATGCCCATAATAACTGTCATCAATCCAGCTTCCATTTAAGGAACCATTTCCGCAAATTCAACTTGTTTTCAGAAAAAAATTACTTCTCATCAATCCAACTTCTATTTAAGCACAAAATTATTTTTAATAAAAACGAACTTTTATTTAAGCAAACGGTTATTCTCATCCAGAAAACTTCTACCTACGGAAACAATTATTTTCATCAATCCAGTTTCTATTGAAGCAAAGTTTCATCAATCCAGCTTATATTTAGGGAAACAATAATTTCCCCCAATCCAGCTTCGATTCAAGCAAAGAATTAGTTTAATCAATCCAACTTCTATTTAGGCAAACAATTATTTTCATCATCCAGATTCCATTTTAAATTGACAGTAGAAAGTTATTGAGCAACCTATTGCTTTACCTCAGGCAGATATGGCGGAGCTCTGCAAGGATAATTGCATAATTTGCCGTTCTGTTGGTAGTCGTTGTTCTGTCATTTCACCAGTTTTGTTTGGTGTGGGTGTGTCTGTTGATCATGTTTCGGGAGCTCAGTGGTTAATTAAGGTTCTAGCATCCTCTGAGTAGATATCTTGAAGGGGCGCTATATCAAGTTTCATTGATTGCTGGGATACTCGAATTCAATAGACGAAATTAATAAGTATAAGCAGTCTGTTTTCGGACGAATGGAAATGATTGCCACCTTTATTCATATTGACTATTGATTGTTTATTATAAATTTTATAATGATGTATGTACACGGGAATGCGGATTGGAACTGGTTCAATAAAGAATATACTTACTAGTGATCCAGGAATGGTATTGTCTCAAATTGTTTTCAAACCATTTGTTGAACTGCAGCACCTGCACACATTGACAGTGTCGACAGACCTGGATCTTCTTTGGTACAGTGGTTGGTTTTTCATAAAGAATCTAAACCATGTTGAAATTGGGGTGGCTTCATGCAAAATTTAAGCATGGGTGTGTATCAGCCACCGGTGGATATTCGTATGTAATGTAATTAGCAACTTCGATTGCGCCGGTGTCTAATGCACAAGGCATCAACCGATGGCATATCAAAACAATCCGTAATCAGGTCAACATCCAGAAGATCAGTCCGTAAGAGACAGAGAGGTGCCCATCGTTTGATCTGAACCCAGGTGACAAGTCTAGTATCCTGTCTACTTTGTCTTTTGTGGTGGATCAAGCAGCCAAGTTGAATAAAAAATTGTCACACCATGTATTACTTTCGATCAATTACTGTTTATCAAGGCTGTGGAGGTAATTGAATGCCACAAACTGAACATGGTTTGAAGGCTTGGTGGGTTTCATATTATCATGAGCCAACGTGGTAGTATAGGCTTAGTCATGGCTGGTTCTGGCATTTGCTGAGGTTTTGAAAAGTTGCTATGGTCCTAACACAGTTGGTCATATACTAGTAGGGAAAGCATATAATCGTGCAGTCCGTGGGCACTTTTTGCTGGATTCTGCTTTGCATGTCATGCTTATACACAATTTGATCAATTGATATTCTGACGAGTGGAGAGCTTTGAGTCAAGCCGACATTGATGCCCTCAAGCAATTGTATGATGGTGTCAAGAAAGGGACATGTAACCTGCAGGAACTTGAACCGCCAGTGTTTGATACAGTTAAACAATTCACTCGAGGAGCTCACTATAGCAATATCGGCAAAGTCAAGAACAGCAAAGTTGTGATTGTGATTTGCAGTATATAAAATGTTCAAACATTGAAGGCATTCCTGTGTGCAGAACGGACTAGCGACTGGAAATTATATTTGGTCAGCTTGATTGAGATGTAAAAGCTGTTTACTGCAACTGGACACAGCAACTATGCAGAGTGGAAGGCTTTAACTGCAGATGCTTCTTGATTTGCCAGAGAAACAGCCATGGCTGCATCAAAAATGTAATGATGATGGTTACCACATGATGCACAGATAAGATAGGTTGCCTACAGGGCAGGCTTATCAGCAGACATAGCTATTGCACAGGTGATGATGAAAGCTGTGAAGAGTAGGGGTTGACTTACACATGGCAGGGAATGACAAAGATGGGTTCATTTGATGCGAAAGTGCGGAACTATCCTTAACTGAAGTCTCTCACTGGTGTTGATGAGTGGCGGAATGAGTCAAAACATGTTGAGCATGGACAGTCGCTGAAGACCTGCAGTACATAAATAAGATGATGTAATGGCTGAATGGAAGCAGTCCATTCGACACCAGTGACAGTAGTAGCTACATGTACAAAGCATAATTATCATCTGTATTGCTAGCATCAGACAAGTGATAAAAGTCCTGCTGTACTTTTTTCTTCTTATTTCTGGAAACGAAGAGAGAGAGAAACATCACCATAACAAAGAAATTGTGTGCTGCCAGGTCATCAAGGCATAGTGTTTATGCACGATAACAGTGTATTCCAAAAGAAAGGTTGATCAGGCAAATGCAGCATTCATTCCTGTCTAAGTTGCCTCCCTGCACTAGTCTACTTGCATGTGGCAGTAGTGCAAGGCAATACAAATACGATGAATCAATAATTGAAAACAGCAAATGACCTTTTGATGCTCACTTCAGTTCAAGTACTTATAACTATTTGACTAATTGACTCAAATGATGCAAAGCAACAATAAAATCAGCTATCCTATTAACATGAACTCATGACACTGTAATAGTGGTCAACTTCAAAAAATGATTATGAGGAAAGGAGCAGAATACCCTCCTGAATTTTTCATCAATGACAGGTGTAATTGTAATTGTAATCGAACATTTATATAGCGCCGCTCAAAAATCAGCAGCGCTCTCAACCTGCGTCAGTGCCTGTGCATCAGGGACCAAGAAATGTGTGAAAATTTTCATGAACTTAATTCACCACACACTCACTTTTTGGGCAAGCCATACACCCCACTTTGACGATCATGGCACCGAAATGACCACGGAAAGTACAGACAATGAAACTATCAGGTACTCACTATATGTCTCATGAGCACCCATGTACCTCAATATAAATGACAGTATAAGAATTATTATGTCATTGCTACCTGCTGATATGATGTCTGGAACTTGAGTGAGAATTGGCCTCTGTGCAATATTTAGAAATTTTTATATTAAAAACCACATGTAACACCACCCAGATTGTTTCATATTTGGACAGAGCACAACAAACTGATTACATAAAAAAAAATTCAGCCACCTAGCTCATTTCCTGGCCGAGATAGGACAGTCCAAACTTGATGGATCATGCCGTTTTCTCGCTCTCCGTGTTTTTCGTATTAACTTAAAAAATTAATATCTCGCTCAAATTTTGAGATATTCTGCTCAAATTTTCACTGTTATTCTTAATTTGACAAGTAGTTTATGCACAGCAATTTTCAGAAGAATCCGAAGGGGTGTGGTGTACACCCCGAGTGATTTGACGAGGAATGACATATTTTCATAAGTGGACGATTTTGGGACTAAATTGTGTAATTTCCTGTCAATGTACACAATGCAGGTTTTAGTATGTTTTACTACATGTTATTACCTAACTAATAAACATAAAACTGCCTTGTCACTAATTACTTCTAGGTTTTATTTATATCTTGCTGACTATTACTACAGCTGCACGTTTCAAAAATACGTCATTAGTGCGGAATTATTTTAAATGTGTAGTCTATGTAAAACAGTTTTAGTTGACTGAAAATTCAAAAAAATACTCGATTTTTCTTTTAGGTTTGTTATTAAATTATCATAATATCGCCCTTTATGTGCAATTATATTGTCTTTTTGCGAATAAAGTCGTAATAAAGGTATTGTAGGCTGTTTGCGTGTTGGGCAGGGTATTGTGGCTTCGCTGATGTGCACCCCTCCTTGGTCGCTGCTAATCAACGACACCCAGAAACACCCAGATTTACTCAGGTATGCTTTAATATACAGTGCATGTGCAGCCATTTAATTAAGCTGTCCAGACTGAGTAGAAATCAATTTTAAAATCGTTGCATTGGCAATTTTGGCCTAATTGAGCGTTTTCACACATTTTAACTTCCATGCATTTTCCACAAGCTTATAGAATCAAGGGCTGAAGGATATAGTGCGTAAGTTTACTGGCGTAGTGAGGGTCGGTTTGGGTCAGGTTAGGCGTCGTGAGGGTCGGTTAGGGTCAGGGTTATGGTTATTGTCGTCATTAGAAAACTTGGTGGCGTCCAAGCAGCATGCCCAAAGATACTGTGTAATTCTTCAGCCCACGATACTATAAGTTTGCCGCATTTTCTAGTAGGATCGCTGAGAGATAGCTTCGCATTTAGTCGGAAGCTTTTATGTTGTAATTTACGAAATCGGATTTTAATGCGCCATAAATAAAGCAGTTGCCGTGTTTAATAATGCATTCCCGCCAAAATGAAGATTCATCGTTTTTATAAAAATTTAATGATTGTTGATGTCGGATTTTTGCACAGAGTTTTAAAATCTGCCAATATGAAACCTGATCAAGAAAGAGTGAAGACCCTTTTGAGTCAGACTGTCACGTTACTCTGCAAGAATGGCCTACACTACGAGAAAGAACTCCGGATACAGGGATTGCTCGGCATTACCATTGACTGCGAAAGTGTGTTCATCGTACATTTTAACGAATCGTTATCCGATTTCACATCCGACGTTGTTTCCCCTTTGCTGACCGGAGCCACATCTGTCGAAGGCTGTGCAGAAAAAGCGGAAAGGTCCAGATCTGCCGCCATTTCTGGTGGCAAACCAAGTACGCTTTGTTCAGAAACGGATGCCGAGAAATCATGCAGCTCGCTAGACGAAATCCGAAAGCCGTCTCCGTTGCACGAAAGCGGCCATGTGCAATCGGAAAACGTCGAGGTTCCGTTATCGTTAGACGAAGACCTGAAGACGGTTAAGACGGAACAGAATTCCGAGGAGGATGGTGACGATGTCGTACTCGTGGAGTCAGAAAACGAACAAGACATTGGAACCCTTGCCGGTACGCTGTTTCCCACGTCGAACGAGAGTGTGGAATCGAGGGTGAAGCGGGACAGAAGGCACCGTCTGCATCTACCGCCGGTTGCGCACTCCAGCAAACGGCGCCGCCTGGCGTTGCCAGCGCCGATGGAGAACGCGACGGTTTACGACGACGGTGGCGGCAGTAACTACAACGTCAAAATGGAGCCGCTTTCGTCCGATTATTTAGGGAGCGGTGAACAGAATCTGCCGTATGATGAGGGCTATCCAGAACATTCGTGGGACAATTCCAAAACTATTTTCAACCCGGCCGACGCTGTGGAGGATCTGACGTCCGTTCCTGGCTGTTCTTCGTGGGATGGATTCGACCTTCAGGCGCGGGGGTCAACGACGTCAGGTGCAATGCCAAGAAGCAATGAACTGTATCACGAATCGGTAAGTGTAAATGATTTTCGAGTGAGAGCTCAGAATGTTTTATAGCCAGACTTAATCGTAGTGTAAGTTTTGTAAAACATGAATACTTGACAAGATGTCCTCATTTAAAATGTAGATTTTGGGGCGTTTTGGAATTTGAAAAGTTTTATGTGTTAGAAATCATGTTGCAAAAGGATTCAGCTGTGATAAACACTGATTCTTGTCTTTATTTGCAAGTGTGAAGTTGTTGGATGGATAGTTGGTAACCTGTCTTTGTGAGAGTTTGGCTATGTTCCTTTAATATTGTCTTTGCCATGTACACAGAATGCTGAACTACTCAGTTTATAAGTTTTGCACTTCAAATAAGGTCTTATTCCACCTGATTAAGGATATTGCACTTTTCCCACAACCTAGGCTTACAACATGTTTTGGCTGGCATTCAGGTGGTGCTTAACTTTTTTCTCCCGATTTATTTTGTGCTTTGTACGTTCTGCAAAATTGTGTACATAATACTGGTTAGCGTGAGCCTGTAAAAAGCATAGTTGGATACTTATGGCTTATTATATGAGAGCATATGAATGTTGAACAGGAATGTTATTCTATTTAATTTTTGGGGTTTAAGGATTTTAATGGGATGTCATAGAACGTTTTCAAAACCAGTTCATTCTGCAAAAATGGACCATACGACTTTCTTTGCCGTCAGCTTTTATTTGTCTCGACCCAGTTTTAATTTTTACTTTGAAGCCAACCTTTGCACTTTACCCATAGTTTCGTGGTTGTGCATTGTTTGATATAAATAAATTCTGGAAGTTGACTCTGAGGTTGTTGACAAGTTTTCAGACGTACTGCTGAGCCTAGTTTGAATATTAACCTTTTGGCTTTTTGTTGACCTTTGGATTGTAACTGCATATTATATTGTTCAGTATTTGTGTGGGAAAAGCTGATGGTTTGCAAATGCTGCAAACCATTTGGTGTGTCTATAATTCAGTCTGTTTTTTGTCGTCAGAGTAAGGTTTTGGTGTTTATAAGTTCTTGCGCCCAGTGTGAGGTGGTTAATTGGAGCATGGGCCATCAGATGACGTTTTGTTTCATTATGCTTTGCATTTATATTCCTGAAAATTCACCAAGTGATGATGATTTCTGAGAAGCAGGCTTCATGCAGGTGCTGTGAAAGATTGTTAAGTCTCTAAAGCTTAACTTAAGAAAATGCAGTGAGGATGGTTTTCAGTTAAATCCTTAATGAAAATGAAGTTTTCGTGAACTGATGGATGAGTTTAAAATGATAAAACGGATTTTACTGGCAGATAAATGTATTCAATATAACACTGTCATTCTAAATAGCATGACTAATTTCTGTGTGGTTTTTCCATGTTAATTTTTCTTTGTGTGTTTACCTAAGCTTTCGTCAAATGCATTTAGTCGGTAGTTGAGTAAGTAGTTTCATTTTTAGAGATTCTTAAGAGCACTGCAAGTTGTGATATAAAATATATATGGAATCAAGTTAGAACTTTGTTTTATTGAATAAGCTTTAACCAGTCTTACTTCTTACTCATTAGGTAGAACCTACAAAAGTGTCTGTTGTTTAAAATATTTCTTAAGCCTGATTGCTGACTGAGTATACATACTGTATCTCGTTTCACAAGTTCTTCTCATAGTTTATCGCTGCAGCTCTAAGAAGGCTGCCAAAGAATGACATTAGAGGTGAATTGATTGTTTAATTTGGTGTTTAGAATATTGTTAACTGCAGGGGTGGGCAATTGGTTGCTAGTTTGATATGCACTGACCCAGATATCTTGGAAGTCCGGCAATCCTTGCGGAGGAAGATGCCTAAGGGGCTACAAATTTAAACCACATGGTGGAAATCTTTAGTTCTGTTTTTCCACCGTGATAGTTCCAGTGACTATGCCTCTCGGCAGTAATTGACAATCTGCACAAATGTGCTCTCACATATATCGGAGCACACACTGGGTCATCTGCCTTCTGCAGTAGAACTCTACAAACTAACTTCCTGTTTCTGAATCACGACTTACCCACCCCTGCAGAGAGTTTAACTTTCAAAGTTGCAACGGTTACTTCCTAATGAACGTCGTCTGTGTTCTTCCAGTGGACTTACGCCAAATTTGAACGTCGAGCCACAACGCCGGCGCAGTCTACCCTAAGCCACTCGAGCGCCTCAACTCACGACAACAGCGTTGCGCTAAGACAGAGCGGCACGGTCTCCACCTTCAGACGATCGCGAGGCGGCTCCACCGTCAAGACCGTCGTCTGCCAGTACCCGGATTGCGGCAAGACGTTCTGTCACAGTTACCACCTGTATCGACATCAGCGAGAGAAACACGGGCGACGGTTCGGCGTCATCAGTCAGATGTCATTCATGTGTCGCTATCCGGAGTGTGGCCGCGTTTTCTACCGCATGGCGAGTCTCTGGAACCACGAGAACCTTGTTCATAACGTTGCTCCTGGCGCCACCTAGTGTTTTCTATGCGATTCCAAGTCGGAACGTCGATTGCGTAAACGCCCCATGCTAGTCGTGGTTGCGTCGGAAGTTGGTTGTTGTGTTTTATTTCAACGAGATCTCTGTTTACTCAGATTGCAGTAGTCATCTGATTTCTGTTTCTAGTAGTACAGTTGACGGTCGTTTGGAGATGTAGCAGAGGGCATGATATCTGAGTTTAGTTATAGTACGAAATGGTATTGTAACTTTATGTTTGCGCTCAAAGGAGAGATTTGTACTTTATGAGGTTATGAGCGGGCCCCTACTGTTGCAGCAGTGTTGACCCTGCAGGCCGATAGTTATTGGAGTTATCTTAGTACAGATACAATGTTGGCATCAAGGTAAAGCTGGAACTAAATAGTGCTGCTCGCTGTTAGCACAACCAGCTTAACTTCTGGTGTTGAATCCGTTTAAGCTGTTTAGTCCATTTTGTATATGACTGCTGATTGTGTGGTAGAAATTGTTCAGCGTTGTTCGATTGAACCGTTTGTTTCATTATTAGAACAATCAGAGACAACTCTTTTGCTATACAACGTAGAGTATTTTGAATAGTTTTTAGGTTTTTGTTTGAACGTATTTTTTCGGCTTTAAGTCAATGCCAGAAATTGCCATTGTTCGGTTCTTTGAGATTTTATATTTGTGGCATTTATTCGTTTCAGTGTTTCTCGTTGTTTTTTGTGTTTTCAAGGCGTCATTGTATAGTGCAAGTTTGTTTCTGTTAAGGATTTCAGTGTATTATTAGTAAAACAACATGATGCAGTTGCAAGTGTTCCAATAAAGAGTTTTTGCTTGTGCAGTTGTGGGTTTTTCTTTTTTCTATGAAAAGTCAGTTTTTCTGTGGCCATTTTGTGTGTAGAATTAGCAGTGTACGAACTGTTGTCTGAAATCTTTTGTTTATAATCTTTTATCTCTTGGTATTCTTTCTTTGGTAGACTTTTCAAGTATGGCTTTGTAATGACGCTTCTGATAACATTGTCCCACTTTAAAGGTGAATTAAGTTTTGGATCCATGTTCCCAGTTGTATTAAGTTGGAATTCGTGATGTGGTGATGCGTGTTATTATAACAGTAATTATAATAAGACGATTTGTATAGCTCCGTAGCTCGGCCTTATGTCCAAGGATATTTCGCTCGTTATGTCAATAGTACATTATACATAGATACTTGCCAGTTCATACCGGTGTACAAAATTTTCAGTTTTGGCTTCACTGTTATTCTTTCTTTTTACCAGCTTGTACACTACACTTGGTGAAATTTCACTGACTGTAACCATTTGTAATATATTGTTGTTCCAACTCAAATTTCTCGTGGCTTCCCGAATGAAACTATCGGAGGCACAAGTGCATGTAGTTAGTTTACTGCTGTTTGTGCCGCGTGTGTTGAGAAGCTCTCAGATGCACAATCAATCGAATTTGTTTATTTGTGGTAATTAAGCTGACACAGACACAACTTAAACAGACAATATTGTTCAGGGCCACTCCGGAGACAGTCACAGAGCAGAGGTCAAATATATTAGTAGACATCAGAGGGGAGGGTTTTGGCTATAAATTTGTCTATTTCTCAGCACGAGAAATTGGTTTTCTGTCGCATTTGGGAACATTTAGCTCCACTTTAGTTTGCATTGGTAGGCATGCCTTGTAAGTAATTGCAGAGATGTTACAACTCCAGAGAGTGAACTGTGTGTGAGATAGCTGTTTTCTGTACATTCCGAATCAAATTCTGTTCAGAATAACTCTGTTTTGGTCTCTAGGTATCAGGATCTGTAGATCCAATGTTAGGCAGCGATTTGCAGATTTTGTATCAGATTTCTTGCCACTATTATTCACTGTACATGTTCATCTGTGTATGGATGTTTATGTCGTGTGTGTTGAAAAACTCTCAGAAGCGCACAGTACGCTTGTGTTTTCGTTCTGATTTCTCTTAGTCGTTGTTGTCTCCTTTTAGGCCAGTGGCGGCCCCGCGTCGCTTCCACTAAACAGCCTTGACAACATCCAAATCCGAAACGCCCTAGTCGAACACGTCATCCGGCCGCACGTCTTCCAGGCGAGGCGGCGCGTCGAGGCGTTCCGGGTCATCTGGCGGAAGAACGGCGTCCACGCGCTCGACAGCGCCTGGAACCACATCCACCATTGGCGTCAGGACTGCGACGACATCATGCGGGCGGTCGGCAAACCGAGCTGCCTCTTCTTCTTCTCGGCTGTGACCGGACTCTACAATAAATCGAAGGCGAGAACGCTGGGAGCGTATTGCGACATCTATCCTGCGATCAGCTACTATGTCGTTCTCCTCTTGGACAGCTCGCTCAGTTTCGTTGACTTTGCAAGGCCAGTGAGAGCGCGTTTTGCCGACGCGGAGACGAAGCAGATCCTGTCGCACACGGAAAGTTTCGATCCGGACCTACGCTATCTTTCAGCGCCGCTCTTTGCCGCGCTCAAGGACTGTAGTAGCAGTTTCGTGCGTGATAAAATCGAGCGCAGTGCTTCTGCCTTGCAACTGTCGACGAGCGGGGAAATTAGTTCCACGGCCATTGCGAAGCTAGTCGTTACAAAGCCTGACTTGGCGCAGGCGATGAGCCACGCCTATGCGTCGATTATGGGAGTGGCGCCATATCTGGGACTGCAGATTGTCTTTTAGTGGCACGAGTTACGGAACGTTTCCAGACATTGTTAGAATGGATCTTTCTGATTTGTGTAGGATTTTGTTTTTGTTTAAGATTGATTCTTGCTCTTGTGTTGGATTTTCATTTCAATTTATTGCTTGTTTTCGTACAGCTGAGGAAACTGTTTGAAGAAAACGCTGACTCTAATAATCGTAGTTGGAAGTATATCTGTTGCTCATACAGCGTAATATATTTAAAGTCTATGTGCATGGTCGGATTAACAGAAGTCTGATGTGCTTTTCATTAGGACGTTGAAATTGTGGGTCTATTAAAAAATGCTGAAAACTGGTCGGCTATAATAGAGTGTTCAGCGGTACAATACTTGGTGGGACTCCAAAATATCCATGTGAAAGATTCGTGAAAATCCAGCCCTGTGTTCTTGACCAAGTTATGCAAATGGTTAGTTTTCAATAAATGTTTTATGTATCTGCACTTTGTGATAGAGAGTGATGCTTAGTTATTTGTTGGTTAGTAGCAATAAATTTTGAATGCAAATGCCTGGTCAGCACTGTTAACTTCATCAAGCAATTTGGTTTGAGCCTTCCAAAATTCTTATTAGTGAACTTATGTCAGCATGATTGTACAAAGTGTATTTGAAAGGTTTACCATCAGGTTTAGATTCAAACAATTACATGTACAACGATAATGTTACGTTTACAATTTCTTATCTTTAATAAACGTACATTTACTACTCAGTGGCAATCCATATTGGGGAAAAGACTTGAAAAAGATGCTTTTAAACCTACACACTGGGGCAGTTGCCCATCGGCTCTCATTGATCAGCCTTATTTTGATTCACAGAACATGACCTTAAATCCAGCCTTTCTTAAAAGGGTTCATTCTGAAGCAAGGCATGCTATGATTTTAACCTCCAAAACATTCTCAGTCAGCTACATAAACATCTTGGAAGTTTGGCCGACTGATGGTCAACAAGCAGAAACACAAATTACGTAAAAATTGGATAAGTTTATGCAGGTCTTACTGGAACATATCATGGGATACTTTGGCCGACTGGTTAGAGCACTTGCCTTGTAACGCGGAGTGTATGGGTTCGATCCTCCTCCCTGAGACGGTTACTGTGTGGGGACCTTGAGCAAACCCTTCACTCACAATTGCTCAGCGCCATCTATTGATGCTTGGTCATTAGCCAGTGGCGCTTATTAAATATGCATAATAACTAGGATTTAGTTTAACTGAGGTGATTGATACGGTCAGATTTTGGTTTGTTTAGAAGCTGTATGTGACACGCCAACTATTTACAATACAATATTTTGGTTGTTGCCATGTAGTTTCGTATACATGTAGATGTGTTGTTGATTTTTTCAAATGCTGTTTAGATACACGTGGTTTTTTTGTTGATAACAATTATAATATTTATTGTAATTAGTGGTCCTGAGCTCTCTTTTGTTCTCCTGCCTACAGTTTATTACTGGTTGTTACACAAACAAATTAGTTAACAATTCTTATGTTTTTATATCATAATATCATTGGTCTTGGCTAGGGGGTCGTCCAAAAAGCACGTCCGCAATGAGGAGGGAGGGAGGGGTCATTCAAATACGGACAAAGTGGGTCATAGAAAGTTTGGACGTCCGCAGCTAAATTTGATACCTGCTCAGTACAATCTGTGACTTATACACACCAACTTCAGTCAGATGGCAGACAGAACTCCGCCACTGCTCGTAATCTGACAGTGCCAGTCCCAATGCTGGAGAAAGGAGGAGGGCGACGCTAATCATCTTTGTTATGATACAGTGTCTCTAAACCAACTTTGCTGCGCTGAGCCGAATGCAACAGAGCGTATAAATGCAATGGGAGGCAGGCTCTTCCAGGATTTTCCAGTACCCGACGTACGGGCTCTGGTTGAAGTGTTTTATATAGCGCCCGTCTAATGCCTGACTGTTGGATGTCTTTCAGACGTCATCGTCTGCTCTTCCTCTGAGCAACCTCACGAACCCTCAGATGCGGCAGTCGCTTACTCAACGCTTTGTCATTCCCCTCGTCTACGACGCACATCGCCCGGTCTGCGCCTTCCGCGTCCTCTGGCGTCCCCCGGGCAGCGCTCTCGAATCGGCCTGGAACAACGTCGGCCTACACAAAGAAACGTGCGATCGCATCGTTTCCGGTATTTCGGACGTCGATTTCTTCTTTACGGCGGCATCGGGACACTACAACAAAAACAAGCGTCAGATCGATCCACGAGCTTGCGTCGTCTATCCGGCCGTCAGTTATTACGCGGTGTTGAAGAACAGGGGCGATATACTCGCCGTCGTAAACAGCGTGCGGGCGCAGGTCAACGGAAATTTCCGTGACGTCGAGGTGAAGGCCATCTTGAGACACTGTCCGGGGTTCTGCGGAAATCTGGCCGATCTCGCTGCTCCGTTGTTCGTGGTTTTGAAGGACTACAACAGTAGCTTCGTTCGAAATAGGGTCGATGAAGGTTTGGCGATGATGGGTCGCCTGGAGCTGACGAATTATTTCACAGTGAAGTTGGTTGTCGTCAATCCGGACTTTAACGAATCGGTTTCGAACGCATACGACGCTCTGTTGAAGGACACTCCAGTTCTTCGGACGTACATTACTTTGGTGCCAGCCAAAAACTGAGAGAGCAGTAGTAGACTTGCGAAGCTATGACGAGTGCGGATTTCAGAACAAGTTACTTTTCACTTGTTAAGAACAAGTTATTTTTCTTTTTGTTCAGAACAAGCATCGTTTCACATGTTCAGAACAAGTTACTTTTTGCATGTTCAGAACAAGTTACTTTTCACATGTTCATTTACTTTTCTTATGTTCAGAGCAAGTTACGTTCATGTGTTCAGAAAAAGTTACTGTTAGTATTTTTCTTGACAGTGCAAGTGTGCAGCTTGCCTGTCTATCAATTCCGTCGCATTTTAACTGTCTCTCTGTCTGCCTGCCTGTCTGTTCCGTCAAATCTATCTGTAGGCCTATGTGTGTATGCGAGTCTGTCTGCCCATGCATATAAAATAAACTATAACATTGTTTGCGCAAGGTCCCTACTATATCTCAGTTCCTATATGAGAAGCAAAGTTCGACCGTACGTTACAGCAGAAAATAGCGTACGCGTACGGTACGTAATTTACTAAAAATAATAGCGTACGCGTACGGTACGTTCGTATTCCGTACGTATGAGCAGCCTTTAATATTAGTTGCTTCTCGTGACGTCACATTTTGTCTCCTCATTTTCTCGTCGTTTTTTTCTCGTCGTTATTACGTCACTTTACAGTTCTTATTTGTAGTTCCGTTTCAGCGAAGAGGTAAATTATTATTTTGTTTTTATTTTGTATAATTTTCCATTCTTTAATTTGTAATTTTGTTATTCCTTGTTAATTCTATAATAAAAAAATATAAAAATTAGCGTACGCTATTTATTAATTTAGCCAAAAAATAGCGTACGCGTACGGTACGCATTTCAGCAGAAAAAATAGCGTACGTTCCGTACGTACGGTCGAACTTTGATGAGAAGTCCTCGAAATTCATGTTACCAACGCCATCTGGCGAATGAAAAGGCCGAGTCGACCTTAGGGAGGTAGCGGGAAGCGATTCGCGTCCGTTGCCTCTTGCCAGAGTGTTACACAATACAACAATACAACTGATCTTTGATATCGCCCTTCTTACTAAGGTTGCCCCAAGCTCAGAAGTGCTCACGCCTCGGCGACGCAGAGCAATTATATTGCAGAGCAATTGTGCGCGAAGGACTTGCTCAAGGTCCCTACACGGCGGCTTGAGGTGGATTCGAACCTGCAACCATCCGGCTGCAAGGCACCGAACATACCCTACACCACCGGGCCCCACCGGTTACCATTACACTAAACCCCCTTCCCAAAAAGTCTTAATGCGTCTTGGAACTTGCAAGGTGAGAGACTGGGAGGGCTAAAAAAAACTAGACACTCTAAACTAACTCACCTAGAATAGAAACAGCACGCAGTCGAAAACATTCACGCGCTGAAGCGCACGCCTTTCGTGTCGATTAAAAGTCGTGACCGAAACGATTTTTAATAAAGTGCACTTGATGACTGTTATGAACTTGTTATTGTAGACCTAGTTTGGCCGACAGAATATATATCGTCTCATTGTTACGTTTTAATAGAAATTTTTAAGTTTCTGTTTGTTTGTTTGATGAATAACTTTCTTCTAAGTGCATGTTTGAATTCAAGGTTAAATAGTAGTAACACCCGATGTTTATCATAGCAGCTGTGACCCATGAGGTCGTTGCAGACGAGTCGAGACGACCGTAGATTTCTAGGTTAATCAAAAATCTTTTATTGACTCGATGCGCTGCGTCAATGCTATACCGCTAGCAAGCTGTCACTGTTAAACCACGATTCCACCCTTTGTTATAACGCTGACGCAATACTGTACCGTGGGCCCTATAAGAGTCTCCCGTGTGTATACGACATCGTATGGTCGCCACGACCGTTAACGTCGCCCTCCCATTCTCCGGGCTTTGGACTGGCACCAAACGGCAGTGGCAGACTTGTTGCTTTCAAATTAAACGTGCGCCTTGAGCAGACTACAGGCTACGGAAGGCGTAACCTAATGGAGAGTTACTATAATAATAATAATTAATAATTTTCGTTTAATGTTGCAAACTGACAAGTACGCTGGATGATTACAATTCATAGTATGAACGGATGATCACAAGTTATTACAGGAGTCGAATTTAACTGCTTGGCAGCCATACAAGGCGCCCATCACGTCCTACCACTAATTGTTCTCAACGCCACCTAGCGAATGAAAAGGCGGGAAGCGATCCCGGTCCGTTGCCTCTAAGCGCCAGTGTTAGCATTACCCTAACCCCACCCCACCCCATATATTGCGTCATCCGTAAAAATACCTGCTTTGGCGGCCTCATCGATCCCTCATGTCCATATTTGACATTAGGGCCACCTTCCAAGAGCAGAGGTTAGAGTTAATTAAGCTATACCCCAAAACACAAAGCCCTATTATGTTCATCCGAAGAAATCGGTTGGCATATAGAGGAAGTCCATAAATTATTGTTCTAAATAGCGTAGGCCTACTGTAGTGTAGGATAAACGGTGTTCATGCATTTTGTAACAGTTCACAACCGAGCCGTTCCAACCTGTTTGCATCGCATTAGTAAACATCTTGAGTAGGCCTAGAGGCATGGGCGGAGTTTATCAGGGGCTGGGGGGGCTAAGCCCCCATGAATCCACAGACTTGACCATGCGTTATTACGGTATAGTGCAAATCTCATGGAATAGCCATCCCATCTCTACCAGATCCTGTCTGCACATGTGACTCTGGTCCAAGTAGACAAGGCATAGCAGCCGCAAGCAGTGGCGTAAATAATGGGGGGGCAGAGGGGGACTGTCCCCCAAAGTTTTGACTTAAGCCCTTCTGTCCCCCCAAAAATGAAAACGTTTTCAAGCACGGAAAATGAAATTACCTTTAATATGATTCAGAAGAACTGACCGAAGATGTCTATTATTATCATCGTTAGTTTCGTTACAACAGAATGGTGCTGTTAGCACTAATGTTGCCCTTGGGTTCATCAACCGCTGAAAGAAGTTATTCAGCGATGCGACGCATAAGAAACTGGCTGCGATCAACCATGCATGGGACAGGAACGCCCTTTTCGCTGGCTCTTCTGAATATTGAATATGATCTGACAGCTGCTTTAGTCCCCGAAGACCTGGTTCTCATGTAGGCCCTATGCAAACAGTGGAACTAGACGCTTAGTCTACACTGCATTAGCGTAGTCGACTAGTCTTTGATGTAGGCCTAAGGCCATAGTGTTAGTTTGTTAGCGTGACTGAGTATTGAGCATAACAGTGTGTAGCCTATAACTTTGTAACAACAAAAATTCCAGTTCTGTGAGGACAGTTCTTGTAAACTTATAATTACCATATAATTACAATTGTCAACTGTTGAGTTTGAGTAAAAATTGAGTTTAAAATGCTGATTTTCGATTAAACTCAAGTCGACTGTCCACCTGTTTAAACACATTCACACTTTGTACATCAATTAATCAATTAATGCTTTAGCATAGTCGACTAGTCACAGTCTTCGATGTAAGGCCATTACGTACATTTTAAGCAGTAAAATCCTTCCAAATCCTCTCACCAGAAGGCCAAAATTAGTACCAAGTATGCTCAAAATGCATATGGCGGCTGGGGAGACCCCGACTGGGGGTTCAAATCGCCCCAGACCCCTCCATTTTAAAGGGGTGGCGCTTCGCGGCAGAGGAGGAGGTTAAGGTATGCTTTAGCCCCCCCATGAACTAAATCCAATCTCCGCCCATGCCTAGAGGTGACTGATAAGTCTACGTACCATGCACGCGCTGTAACTCTGTCAATGTGAACCGTTTCAAGAACCACTTAATTATAACGAGGTCGTGTCGTACGTATAGGTTATATAGGCCCTAAATAGTTTATATTCTATTTAGGCCTGAACTAAATTTGGTGTAGGCTATGCCTAAGTTTCCGCACGTGCTGTTTCAGAATAATTATTCGTCTTATCATGTTCGCTGTTGTATTGCAGCATAGTAGACCAGAACTGTGTATATAACATTATAACATGCATGGCATGTGTAGCAGTTTTTACTACGGTACGCGTGGTTTCTGTTTACAATTAGGCCTATGTCGATAAAGTCACTCGATTTTTGGACCCCCCCCTCTCATCGTTGAAAGGTCGAGGTGCCTGCGTGCTGTGACCTAGCTGATATTATAACCATGGTTACACTTTTTATGTTTTCGAGAAAAGGATGTTAACAGATGTGCGTAGAGTCAACAGTTTCGATTCAGGAAAGAAATTGACTAGAAATAGGTCTGCGTGTTAAGTGTCGGCCTAGGCTATCTGTCGAAAATGCGCAGAATTCTTGACAGATTTCAGTCGGACCATCCGGAACCGGTCAGATGTCAAGTAAAAGGCGAGTTAATATTTAGTAAATTCTGCAAATTAGTTTCTGGTAGTGAGAAAACCGTTAGATTAAATTAATTAAGATGGAGTCTCTCAATTTCGACTATTAATTTTAGAGTTTCTAAGAAATGCGCTATAGAAATGGCCAAGCGCGTATAAAATGGCGTCGTGCGTGCCACGCAGACGCTGCAGGCTGATTTGTAATTTTAAACCGAACGCTAGAACGCGTAATATTTAATAAGAAAATATAATTAATTGGTGTCAGCTTGATGGTGCTTGGTCGCTTAAAGCTACCAGTGTTTTGCATGGGTCGGCAATGATAATTATTAGCGATGTTTATGTATCGCGTTGCCGAAGTTGTCGAAGACGTAAGTAAGTAAGTAAGTAGGTACGTATGTTCTTTATCGAAGCGATTGCAGCGGATTCGCACTCCGGTGGGCAACTAATGAAAAATACGAAACCAGTATAAATACAACATTTTCTCAATAAAATTTTTCCTCGTGTTATTGTCTAGTGGAGTGAGCACTGACTGTATACCATGAGACTGAGGACGGAGGCTACATTTTTCTCGTTTCTTGGGTGGGAGCAGTTTATGAGGTAGGCCTACATGTCCAGGGTTGTTTAAAACCCCAGTAAAAAGGCCGGCATCAGCCTGCCTGCAGAGTTTGTCAAATGTAGAACCCTCCCCCCGGCAGGTACTCTAGCCTTGTCAAAGTTGTCATCTTGGTTAGTAGGCCAATATGCTATGGCTTGGAGTCAATTTTTTTCATGGTGGGCTGCGAAGCCCCAACGTGCAGGGTCCGAATACAGCATGCACGCCACCGTCGTCGCCCACTCGCCCGCATAACATCAAAGAGTTGAAGAGTTTCGGGCTCTTGAGTCCTTGGGCTTTCAGATATACTAATGTATACAGAGATTGCCTTGTTTGGCAGCAGACGCAGTCTGCATTTCCCAAAAGCAAGATTTTCATTAATCGTCATTTCCTTCACTCTAGAAACTCCAGGTATGACAGGTATCACCCTATATGGACAACGTATAGTGTATATGTATACATGGTAAGGCTGTTTCTCAACCTTAGGCTACGTTTCAACCGTTCTTAGGCGCTAGAGTACAAAATTAATTTGGAATTTACTAGCATGATTAGGCAATTGAACTAAGCATAGCTGGGCCATTATCCCAAAAGTGGCAAACTGGTGTCCTATGTGTTTTTCTTGGAGTTTCTTCATAAGTTGTACAATTTTTTTTTCCTCTTTCAAAGAATGAAAAGATGAACAATTTCCATCACTATTTTAGTTCTTACATGTTTGAAAATTTAATTTTTTTTACAAAAAGTGCACGAAAAGTCATTACCATCCCCTGTCCGCCACCACGTACAATGCATGACATTCAGCTGCCACGTAAATGTGGTGCAATAATCTGTAACAAAGGTTTCTCATTTTGATTAATGAATACCTAGAGTATGTAGTAATTACACATTTACACTGATTTCCATAGTATTTCCTTCTCCAAAAAACATACAAAGTTTGTCCAGGGAAATACGTGTCATTGCCATCCTCATTTTTTGAAAGCCTCTCGTTTTTATAAAACGCACTTACTTACTTCAAGAAATAGAACGAGAACAAGATCTGATCTTTCACGTAACAGAAAACAGAAAAGCCATTTGAATATTTCCGATTGTGTTGATTTTATGAAGGTTTGTTTGCTGTAAATTAGAGAAGAAGAAATTTCTGCTTCATTACCATCCATTTATGTATTTCATGGGTTCGGTAAATTACAACATTAATAACTGATTTTATGTATAGCTTTTGTTGAACAGAGGGAAATTCATTATGAGATGGAGTAATTGACGTAGAAATATTTTGCGCGCTGTGATTACTGACAGCATTCGTCATTACCGTCGACTGGCTGTTTTAATCATTGCCGTCCCTTTTTTCAGAATTCTGCGATTTTCTCATTACCGTCCCCATCTTCATAGGGATGGTAATGACGCATTTGTTATTACCATCCTCAAGGGTCATTACCATCCCTGTGGGAATAAAAATAAATTTAAAAAATTTGGAAGTAGTTAGAATTTACTATGAACTCTGAAAATGTTTGCCAAGTTGCACCTAATGCATATAATACACAGTTGTAGTCAATGTTGGACAGATTTTTTCTGTCACTGAAAATACTATAATGGATTTTCAATAATTTCGATAAATTGCTTAATTTCTCAGCACCAGACTAATATATTTTGTGAAGGAAAGGCCTGCAGTATTCCAAATAATTGCTGGTATCATCTAGTTTATAATTGCAAAAAATCTAAGCACCAGATGCATATTTCAGGTCTGTGTGATCAAGTAAAAAAGGGGGATGGTAATGACAAATCAGGAGGTTTTTTTGTATAAAATGTTAAAAATAATTAACTTACGATTACAAATATACTGGATTTCTTTCAGATTAGTTAAATTTAACATAGTACACTAGGGCATGCCAGGGCAAATGCCCTGGTTAAAAAGCCTTTGCCCTGGTCGTTGCCAGCCGACTAAAAAACATACTTGCAAGAAAGTTTGGGATAAAAAAAAATTTCATTTTCCAAAAACCGAATTGGACACTTTTGGGATAATGGCCCAGCTATCCCTTGCATGCTTAGCCTAATAGTTTTTTGACCACCATAAAAAGTAAGAAATGCCACCCATTTTTCGAACTGAATAATTTTTTTCATTTTAGGCCTATAATATTCAGAGAATTTTCTGGATTTTTTTATAGGAACTGTTCCTGATTGGCTGCATGGGAGTCTTTACCGGAATGGACCGGGACTTTATCACATCGGAGAGGATAGATTCAACCATATGTTTGATGGCATGGCTGTTCTCCACCAATATACAATTAAAGATGGACAGATCAGCTACCATAATCGCCTGGTTCAGAGCCAAACGTACCTGAAAAATAAAGATGCCAATGGCATTGTTGTCAGCGAGTTTGGCACAATGGCAAAACCTGATATTCACCGATCGATCTTTACAAGGTAGTGAACAATTTTCAAGTTGACTGTTTAAAAATGGCTTTTAAATTATACGTGCACAATTTGTATGTGCAATGTAATGTATGCACAGTTTTATTGAGGGAAGTCAGCGGCTTTTGTTGCCTTAAGATATCGTTAAACTTTGTGTAACGGTGAGAATTGCATAAAGCAATTTCTTTATACGTCAGCAGCCTTAGTGGCCTTATAAAGAGATCGGGTGAGATCCTTCACCGCTACCCGTTTGATTTGGTGCCACGCTCTTTAATTTCGTGTCGCGGATCCGGTTACTGTACACAGCAGAAGAAGAAGAAGAAGAAGAAGAAGAAGAAGAAGAAGAAGAAGAAGAGGAGCAGTCTCTTAAGCTATAGGGTATGAAGTGTTAGCGACTTCATTTGCTTAGCCTCGGCATATGAAGGCGGGTCTTCTCCCTCGCCGTCTCATCTTCCCACCAACAGTGTACTCATTATAGCCGAGGGGCACAGATGGAACAGATATCTCGAACCAAATTTCTGCCCTGGCGGCATAGGCGCAACCACCCTGTGGGACGCGTCCCCCCCCAACTTTCGAAAAGCTTGGGACCGTCCCCCCAACTTTTGAAAATTTTGAGGTAAACAAGAGCCCAAAATGCACTCCATTTGGTATCAAATGCTCAAAATTGTGGCTTCTGGGGCTCCGCCCCAGACCCCGATGGTGGAGCTTACGACGCTCCCCGTAGGCTACCCCTAGTCGTTAGTGGCTTCTTGCCTTCGTCATTCGCGGCTGTGTGCCTTCCGCACTCGCAATTCCCCCCACTCGGACGTTCTAGTAGGTCCGTCCCCTAACAAATCACTGGACCTGGCCGATAAAATACAGCCGCTAAACTTTTAGCTAAAGCCGCTAAACTCAATTGAGTCTGTAAGAATTCAGTGCAGAATGTTGCTGTATAATTTCACTCTAAAACTTTAGGGCCTACTTATCTCGATTTTTAAAATTCGACTAAGGATCGCGGTAGAAGCCTAGGAGGACATTTCAATTTTTAATGCTGCGACTGCGAGTGGTGTTCTTCTAAAACCTAAAATCTCAGTTTATTTATAATAGTAAAGTCATATTTTTCACAGATTTAGATGGTTTAGGTACTTTTACATCGAAATCATCGGTGAAAAATTTGAGGTAAATTAGAGCCCAAAATGTACTCCATTTGGTATCAAATGCTCAAAATTGCGTTGGCTTCTGGGGCTCCGCCCCAGACCCCGATGGTGGAGCTTACGACGCTCCCCTGTAGGCTACCCCTAGGCGTTAGTGGCTTCTTGCCTTCGTCATTCGCGGCTGTGTGCCTTCCGCACTCGCAATTCCCCCCCACTCGGACGTTCTAGTAGGTCCGTCCCCTAACAAATCACTGGACCTGGCCGATAAAATACAGCCGCTTACGACGCTCCCCATACCCCCAAGTCGTTAGGGGCTTCTTGCCTTCGGCAATCGCAGCTTCGCGCCTTCGGCAATCGCAATTTCACCCCCCCCCATTCAGAATTTCCAGTAGGTCCCCCCAACTTCTGGACCGTGGTTGCGCCCCTGCCTGGCGGGGATCTCAAAATGACACCAATTCACTTAACTCTACTGATGGTTATTAGTTTTGTAGTGTTGAAACAGATGATCACGCCTCTGAGTATAGGTTATCTTGACGGGCGCTATATAAGTCCTCTGAATGAATGAATGAATGAATGGACGAATGAGTTGTATTGTTATCTGAATTGTAGATATTTCGAGTTCCTCTACGACCTGGTTGCATATCCAACCGACAACACATGCGTCAGTCTGATGCAGATCGGAAGGCAGATGTTTGCGTTCACGGAGACCTCAGGGATCAACGAGATAGACCCTGAATCACTGGAGACCAAACAACACGTAAACATCTCACAATAACTGTTATCATGACCTCTGAACTTATCGACCTCTGAACTTCTCCTTTTCTGTCGACTCTGGATTGAAATCCGTTGCATAAGCTGTTTATCACGCAATGTTTTCGTGTTCGACATTTTGCTGTTTATTCTAAAACATGTAACATCATTTATTCTTAAATTGAACCTTGGTCGCTCCTGTTGTATCCCAACATTATTGTATAATGTGTTTATTGTTATTTTGCTCTTTGTAATATGAACAATAAACGAATGGTTATGGTTATTCTTGCCTGGACAATCCCTCTGATACGACGCAGCGCTCGTGAATAAGCTGGTGCCCTGCGCATAGCTTTAGAGTAGCGCTTTAGAAATTTGGAGATTACGATTATTTCTTTCTTTTGCTACTAGGTGGATCTTCGCAGTTATGTGTCTCTGAACTTGGCAACTGCACACCTTCTCAAAGACTCCGATCACACCATCTGGAACTTCGGAACGACCATTTCTCAGGCGTCTCACTACAACGTCATTAAAATTCCACCACCACTGGATGGAAATGGTAACCGACAATTTTGTATTTAAACAAAAAATTTAATAGGAGAAATTTAATGGTTGATAATCATGTTTAAAATTTAATGATAATCTAATGTGTAATATTCCAATCTAATAATGGTGACCATGCTACCGTTATCTTTACGCTTCTGAGGAGTACAATGAAGTAGTGTAAAAAATTCTATCGCCTTAACCTTTCTTGGCCTTTTCTTGGCCACGGTTGAATTGAAGGATATTCCAATCCGTAGTACGGTATTTCTCATTATGTTGTGTTCTTCTGTGTCTCTTTAGAACTGGGAAATCCCTTTGCTGCTCTCGAAGTTGTCTGTAAGATTCCGGCCAGATGGAGACTTGAGCCCGGCTATTTCCACCACTTTGGAATGACGGAGAACTTCCTGGTGCTTGTGGAACAGAACCTCACTGTTCCATTGCTCGGTCTTATGAGCTCTCCGTTCCGTGGAATTTCATACTGTGATGCGTTTAATTACTACCCCGACGAAAAGGTAATGTTCTGGGCGACCTTTTCGTCTGGTGGGACATTCGATGAACTGTAGCCTATTTGAGAGATGTGTCCTGGTTTTTTCAAACTCTTGATGACCATTTTCTTCGATCATGGTTTCATCATGTTAGGTCGGGAGCGCCTCTGATAAGTCTCAGTTGAAGTGGCGCTATATAAATTTGCAATTACCATTACCAATACCTACTGATCGGCAATCGAATCTAAAATCACGACTTTCTAGTTTTCTGGTCACCTTTTTCTTACTGACGAACTATTTGTTAATTATTTCAAATAACAAGAATGCGCCTGTGATTATACTTTCTCTCGAAAAGATTTGTTTGAGATTTCACTCGAAGAGCAGTCTATAGGCCTAAAAGGCCTATAGACATCCTATTTCGCCTTGAGCATATATAACCACAGCAAATTAGAGCTATCTAAATCAACTACAGTGAATAAGTGACTTAATTAGGCCTAAATGAACCAAATAATTTACAAAGGGAGAAATATAGTCCAAGAAACCATTCATTTGAGACTGAACTCGGGTAAATTAATACAAAGGCTGGAACATCACAATAAATTAAGGTCTTAGTATTCACAAGGTAAACATATAACACTACAATCCATTTAGTATGTACGCTTGCATGGAGGGGAGGGGGTTAACCCAAATGCATATGCTTGCGTATGGGGTGAGGGCTCTACTGATAATGTACGTACGCATAGGCAACGGGTGGTGGGTTAAACCTCGATAACAATCTGTTAATGACCTTCAAATGAGCCACTGAACAACTATCAGACAACTACCGGAGGAAGTAGGACTGGGAGGGACGTGTAACTGTCTTGTATGCCACGTTACCTCGATAGTGTAGTGGTTAGCGTGCGGTAATGTTACATGGAGAGGTCGGAGGTTCAAATCTCCACCAGGGCAGAAATTTGGTTCGAGATTTTCTAATACACCCAGTGTTTCCGTTAACGCCCAAATGACCGTTTTACCGTATGTACGTTCATAAAAAAACGTCCAGATATTTCGGTATGACAGCCATAAGTAATGAGCTACGTCCAAAAATTCTAGGAATACCGTAATACGTCCTCTTTTTGGACTCTGGAAACACTGCCTACACCCCCTAGCCAACTCAGCTAACATGAATACACTGACCTTACAATCGGTGGTTACAGGTGGTTTCGGTGAGCAGTGGGAACTCTGAAGAAGAGTTATTGGAACGCTTGTGTTACCAGAGCTCCAGTGCATCGAGCAGTGGGAACACAAGCAAAGAATTTTGAGTGCATTGGGAACGCCGTTCCCACCCACTTCAAACGCTGCTTACACTGTCGGTGGGTAGATGAGACGATGAGGGATAGGACTGGCCACCCGCCCTCATATGCCGAGGTTAAGAAAATGAAGTCGCTAACACTTATTCCCATGGCTGGTTCATGGCTAGCTTAAGGGACTACTCTACTTCTTACAATTAAAAATCATGTACACAATCGAAACTCTGATCTAGTTCCTGCTAGATCTGAACTGAGGTAATTTTTATTTCATTCCATTTTTTCAGTGCCTATTTCATGTCGTCAACAAGAAATCTGGAACGCTGGTGAACGTGAAATTCGTCGCCAATGCGTTCTTTGTCCTGCATCACGTGAACACGTTTGAAGATGAGGGCCATCTGGTGGTCGATCTTTGCAGTTACCCGGATGCCAGCATACTACAGAAATTGAAAATAGATACAGACGACCCGCTTATTACTCAACGTAAAGACGCAGAATCGAGGAGTAGTGATCAAAAGAGTCAACCAACACTCTGGCGATTTGTGCTGCCACTCGGTGATGAAAAAGTCAGTTACTGAATAGATAACTTTTGAGCAAGCTGTGCTTATAACTTACATAAGTAATTTAAGTTTTCTAGTACGTGTAAGAAAAATGAAGTACTTTAGTACATATGAGGTAAAGCTGTGCTTATAAGAACAATAATTAATAAGTGAAGTATTCTAGTACTTCTGAGATAAATGAAGTTAAGTACCTATAAAAAGAATAATAAGTAAGCTAAGTACTTTTTGTGCTTTTAAGATAAAAGATAAATAATAAGTAAATTTAATAATCTAGTATACTGTTGTTGATACTGTGCTGCAGCTCGCCTCGGAACCTACGGATCGGAATCTGGTAACGCTTGAGTACACAACGGCAACAGCTATTCTACAAACAGATGGATCAATCCTCTGTTCTCCTCAAGTCTTCAGCGACTGTGGCAAGTTATGCTTGTTTCAACTCATGAAGTCATATCAATCTCGATATACGTACACTAGAAACTCCTTATGTGCGCTCATCAGGATCTCAGTTTTAATAATGCAGATTCATTTATAATATCGCCTCCTTTTCGTGCAGGGTTATTGCTGTTATTAATATTATTAGTAGTAGTATTTTACCCTCAGGAGGAAAATTTAATCCCTGAGGAATAGAAAAATTACACTAGGTGCTGTATGAAGCTGTTATTATTATTATTATTATTATTATTGAAAACAGTTTTTATTTTACAACTGTATTTGATAAAATACCTTGCAAAGTTTAGAAGTGCACACATGACCATACTACAGAACATCTATGGCACTGAGCAATTGCAACTAAAGAAGTTGAACCTGTACTCTCTCATTTGTGAGCTTTTGTGTGTGTATAACGTATATATGTATGTATATATATTGTAAGTATCTGTGTATGTATGTACTTGTATTTATGCATGTATATATGTGTAAAGACATTTAGTATACCGGTTGCACCTTTAAGTACCTTACAAAAGCAATGAACAATGGATCTAATTATCAGCATTACAACGTGTGCTAATCTCCATTAATTTTCAATTATTTTTTGTACAGCTTTGGAAATGCCGATGATTAACTCGGTCGTGGCAGGCAGGAAATACCGTTACTGTTACGGCTTGAAGGGAAGCTGTGGTTTCTTCATTGACACAGAGGTATTTTCCAGGATCAGAGGCACCTTTATCAAAATGTGTTTTAAAATTTCAACATGTTGATCCGAAGTGTAACTTAAACATGGAACTCTGTAGATGTGTACACTCCAGCATAGAGCTTAGGCAACGATGATTTGTTGTTGATCTGTCTCGACTAACTGTGCCATAGGGTGAGCTACTTTGATACAGCCGCATCCACAAAGGGACTCTATCCGGCCAACATGTCCAAAACTGAAATGTGGTAAATGGTAATGCCATTTGCAAGTGGACCTCGGGGTGCCAGTATTTCTTTTGCGGATGACCTCCATGGATGATGACCCCTTCACTGTGGAATCAGCAAGTTGCAATTGTCAAAAGTTGCAGATGTCAGCTGAGGGAGAGATAATGTACAATGGGTGGAAGCTAAGTGACCAATGGATTAACAAAATATAAAGGGTTAAGTTGCCGTTGAGGGATGCAATTGTTGGGGCCAGGGCGAGAATTGGAGGGGGTTGAAGGGGTTTTCAACCCCCCAGCCCCTCTTAGGATCCCATAGTAGTCTGTTTTCACACCCAAACTGCAAATCAACGTTAACTGGCCGCCCCCCCAGTTATTTTTTACACATTATTTCTGGTTGGGGCTGAACTTATAAGTAAAGCTGAAGTTATTCGAGACATGATCAGATACATGACAGATGTTTTATACACAAATCAATTATCTGGCAGGTGTTTATACGACATTAACCTCGAGGTGTTTTCTGTTAAACAGCTCATCAAATTCGATTATTTGAAGAACAAAGTAACCATATGGTCGGACGAGAAGTATGTCCCAGGGGAACCAATCTTTGTGGCAAAACCAGATGCTAAAGAAGAAGATGATGGTAAACCATGCAGTTAATTCATACATCTAGTATTGTGTTTAAGTATGAAAGTAACTTTGCTACAACTGAAATGTGGTACTGCCAAGTGCAAGTGGGCCTTGTAAGCCAGTATTTCGTGTTAACATTTCCGTCCAATTTGCATGTTTAAATGATTCAGGTTTAGATAAATACTTCATTAATTCCTAAGCATTGCGCCTCCGATGATGGATTTAATTTTGAACAAATCAGAGATTTCAGACTTTCGTTAGCCCAGTCAATGCACAGGGGAAAAATCTTTTGAGACAGGTAGTAGCAGGGAAGGATGTCACCCAATAAAACGATTGAAAATTAAGTCACATACCATAATAGGTTCACTCTTTAAGACTTAACTTCTTGAAATTGCTCATCCACTATACAGCAGAATGCCTCTCTTGTCTTGCAAGATTGATCTTTACCAGATTGTGACCAATTACTTTGGCATGCCATTGGTTGATGCCTTGTGCTTTAGATACTGGTGCTATAGAATTAGCTAAATAATAATAATTTACAGTACAAAAACATGCACATACATAGGACTAGATGTAGGTGTATTATTATTACGCATTTATCTAAGTACCTGTATCTAATGACCAATCATCAATCGATGGCACTGAGCAATTGAGTGAAGGTGAACGATTTGCTCAAAGACCCAACACGTTAACCATCTTGGGGAGAGGATCAAACCCATACTCTCCACATTACAAGGCAAACACCTTAACCACTAGGCTATGAATTTAATCGTTGATGTTCATTTGGTTGTGTTCCAGGTGTCATTCTTTCCCCTTTGGTCAGCAAATTTGACGAACTACCCTCTGCTCTTCTGATTCTTGATGCGGCTACCTTCGCAGAGATTGCACGAGCCGAGATACCAAGCAACATCGCGGTTCCTTTCACCTGCCATGGAATCTTCTGCGAGATCACAGACTAAACAAATGTGCTGTATCTTTGGGACTCTTAGATACGTACATGTATATAAGATAATTCACAGAGCACATCCGTTATCATTAAATGACAGGAGTATGTTTAAAGAGGAGTTTTAAAAGGGTAACATCTTAGTGATTTAAAAGATTTTGGTGCATGGCATCAAGGTGTGTTGGAACCAAACCGTTGGGTTGTACTGTGAGAGGCGCTTTATAAATCCGTAAATAGTATAGTAGTATAGTAAACCGGTGTGATATTACGTGAGTGTTTGTGTGCCAATTTATTGTGGTATGTATCAAAGTTTGTATAACAGCTAGTACCTACATGTATTAAGAACTGTAGGCTTACAAAGTGTGTACTAAAATGATAACAAACAGCTTTGAAGCAGTTTAGCCTTTGCTTGCATCAATTATTCAAACTAGCAGATTCAATAAATTCAGTAAAAATTCTAATTAACACCTTATAAAGTGCTTTGGTTCAATTGGTTAAATCCCAGTTTGCACTATAATAACAAAGTACAGTAAACCTTAGGTATTTCGAACTTCAGTATTTCAAACTTTCAGTTATATTGAATATACTGAATAACAATCAAAGGCCTGGCCACAACCAATGCAAGCACACACAAATACATGTACCAACTCCATGGATTCAAATTCTATGCTCTGCCTGCATGCCTCAAAGGCAATGTTTCAGAATATATTTATGATCAGAATACATTAATTCCATCCTTTGTTCAAAAGACATTTCTTTACCCACACAAAAAATTTTCAATACTAACAAATTGATTTCCTGTTCAAAGGATCACATTCAAAAACTGAATCCTTGGAAATCTCAATAAATGCTTGCTTGTCATTCGCATCTCTGAAATGCAGTATTGTTGAGAGGGGTTATCAACAAAAGACAAATATTGTAAATCTTAAACCGTTTTGTGTTCAGTTTCCGTTCCTTTCATTCAAATGGGAATAAGTTACATTGTTTAATTTTTATTGTGCAAAATATATTCATCCAATGGTTTAAATTTAAGTCTGTAGTTGCAGTCTGCTTTCTTGGCACCGTCACTTCCGACTCCCTTCATTTATGTGGATAATTGTGGCTTTCTTTTTTTTAAATAATTTTATATCCTACTCACTAGGTGAGATATGTTCATTATTCAGTTCTAAAAACGACATGTCCCCAATATCTCTTGATTCACTTTGAAAAACATCTTCGTCTTCAATCAGTTCAATATGAACAGCATCTCTACTTGATTCATTTGGAAAAATAATTTCATCATTACTTAATTCTCTCTGAAAAATATCTCTGCTTAAGTTATCCCGAAAAATATCTTCATCCTGACTTAACAGTTCCCTCTGAAAAATATTAAATTCCCTCGAAAACATGTCTTCATCTTCATTTACCACGTCTGCAAAAATTTCTCCATCCTTACTTAATTCACCCTGAAGTATTTCTTCAACTGTACACAAATCGCTCTGCAACGGTTCTCCATAATTCCCAAGTTCACTTTCGGACTCGTTGCTAATGTTACTCATCAAGTCGTTGCTAGACACGTCTCCAAGGTTACCCAACTCACTACAAGACTCGATGTCTTCTGCCTGGTTGCTCAAATCGCTCGGTGACCCCGCAACTTCTTTATTGACTTCGTTCTCCAATATTTCTGCTTCGTCACGTGACATATCTTCGTCGCCCAGTTGTATTGATGACACAATCTCGTTTCCACTTTCATCCAAGCGGGGGAAACTGAAGACTTCTGCAAACAGTGGCGCAACGCCAAGATGCCGCCACTGGTTATGGAACCTTTGGAGGAATTTGCTGTGTGCGTAACTGATGGAGTCGAGAATGGAAACAAGCTGAAGGACATCCTCTGCTAGGTTGAGTTTGGTCGGATGGTTCTGCATCAGCAATTGGTGAAGAGCTCTCTTCAGTAACTCGTTGGTTTCTTGGATGATGTGCCCCGTGCAGTCCCACGAAATGCCTGTTCAGCATTACAATCAGTTTCTCAAATTATGTACTCTATTTCTATAATTATTATTATGTACAGTCTAGTATCAGTATATATGAATTGTCTTTTAATCATTTCAATAACTAACTCTAGCTTGGCTCCACTATTAATAGGTGTTACTTTTAACCAGTTGCATTCATGACTGGATTTATTCATTCATTACTTGAATTTGTATAGCGCCTCTTCAAGGGAACTACTCAGAGGCGCAAGCGTTGCATTCGTTTTGACAACTGAAGGGGTTCTAGGAATTATTGAATTATTGAGCGAATTGATTGATTGATTGATCTGGTCATTAGAAGAAAACACTTAGTATTATTATATACTATTATCATCACACACCAGTTTGCTTTGGCATTCACAATGTTTTAGTAACAATAACTAAGCAAAAGTAATAATACACATATTGCTATCACAGTGTCGTTAAACTGAAACTACTACTACTACTACTACAGATACATACAAACCTGCAGTCTGTGACATTGTCGAGAGGACTATGCCAGCGCAGAGGCCAACCTCAGCGTCTTTCAAACCCAACGAACACCAGTTATGAGCAAAGTCAAACAGACCACGCACAAACTCAACCTGAAAACAGACAACTCTCTGATTAGAACATTTCACTTCTTTTCACTGTGAAGACAAACTAATTTTATAACTCTTGATGGGAATCCAATGGTTGGTGGGTGAGTTTGGCATGAGTGCAGGATCTAATGAGTGGTGGCTTTTCTAATTATCCAAGCACCGTTTGATACCTAATGAACTCTTTCTAGGGCCTCCTGAACCAGCATAAGCAGTGATTTTGTGACGAACACAAACAGTGCTATGCAACGAATAACTATAATGATTAGTGGAAAACGGCAGCCAATTGGTTAAAGTACTCGCCCTGTAATGCACGGAGTACGGGTTTGATCCGCCTCCCCTGAGACAGTTACTTTGTAGGAATCCTGAGGAAGTCCTTCACTCAAAATTGCTCAGCACCATCGATTGACGCTTGGTCGTTAGATAGTGGAGCTTAATAAATGCATCACAATAACAGTAATTACCTAATTGTCATTCTCAACAAACGAACAGGAGCGCCTATGAGAATCCTGGCTCAGCAGGTACATCTATCTGTGGCATGCTAACAAATGCATCACCTGGGTACTTGACAGGCGCTATATAAATTCCAACCTGTTGTTACATTACATCACGGTCAGTCAAAAGCCCCTAAAAGCCAATGCAACATCACTTCAATAGATAAACAGGTAAAGTAGAAATTCGTTATGGCACTGAGTTTGCAGTTCAGTTAATCGCATCATAACTATGTTGCACCTGTATCAGCTTGATGAAGGGAATATTTAATGAAAACTGATTGACTGATTGACTACAATGAAGTTCCAGTGTACAGTTTACAGTTCTTTTTTATACCCACACTGTAAACGTCGGAGAGTTCAGAAAAGGTGACGGAGAAATTTTCATTCAGTATCAGTCGCTGCCTGGAGGGACCGAGAAAGCCGGGAACACTCCAGAGCAGCCACACCTTGAAGTAGCCTCCCTTCAGCAGGTTCGTTTTCTCGTCTTTTAACACACGTTCATATCCTGCAAGAGAAAAGATGCGTCCACTTCAGCGGTGTTTAATAAAGGAGGAAACTGGTAATTCAAGTAAACATCAAGTAATTGGAGCTACTCTCCGGTAACTATCACTTAGGTTAGTTGCTGTTTAACAATGCTGTGCCATAAGATTATTATTATTATTATTAAATAAATTTCTAACGCTCGCAACGTCACACCGAAATGTGAATCTGATGATTAGCGTTGCCCTCCTCCTTTAACAATGCTTGGGACTGGCTTTACCAGATTATGGGTAGCAACAAAGTTATAACTTTCACTTTGTTCTCAGCTTACCTTTTCCTAATTGCTTATCAAAACACTGTTCAAATTTTCGTTGGAGCATCTAACCTGGCAAGCGTTGGAGAAACTCGACGACGCTGACAATCGTAGAATTCATGTTGTCAGCAAGTTTACGGAAGACGGCAAGGCGCCTGCTATCGGCGCTGGAACCAGGCACCAATGTCTCCTCCTCTGTCTCTTCTTCCACCTAACGACACATCAGCAAACTACACTGTATCTGGTGTTAAATTCTAAGAGGTACAGTGGATTCGAAAAAAAGATTGGTGAAGGCTCTGATCATACCAACAGTAACATACGGCAGTGAGACATGGACAATGACCAAGAAAATGAAAAAAAGATTAACGCATGCGAAATGTGGATATGGAGGAAGATGCAGAGAATATCATGGAAACAGAAAAGGACCAACGATTGGGTGCGCATGAGTATCGGAATTGAGAAGGAAGAGACACTACAACAAACAGTGCTAAGAGCAAAGTTGAGGTTCTTTGGTCATGTCATGCGATCAGATGGATTGGAAAAGGAAATGATGTTAGCACATGGAGAGGGAAAGGAGAAAACAAGGACGACCAAGGAAAAAGTGGATGGACGAGATACATGAAACAACTGGAATGAATTTGGCAGAACTGAGAGATGCGACGGCGGACAGAAGGAAATGGAGAGGCTTGATCATGAAGGTCGCTAGAGTTCCAAGAACTGACAGCACAAGGTAACAAGGTAACAGTGGATTCAAAACATTAAGTTATTCAACCGGTTATTGCAAGAGACAAGAAACAGCTGAATTGGCTGGAGGTGCAAATGGAGCTGAAATTTCTAAACAAATTTTTGCCCTTGCAGAATTAGCCACTTTCATCAAGAATGGGTAATTTAATCCATGAACAGAAAATAATCCGATGTATTTATCGTACGAACATTTCAGTGATTTTACTTGTTCCTTGTGTCTTCGTAGCGAGTAGTGTACAGGTTCAATCCTCCACCCCTGAGATAATTACTGCATAGGGACCTTGAGCAAGTCCTTCACTCACAATTGCTCAGCACCAATGACTGATGCTTGGTTATTAATTTGAACTGTGCAGGTTCAAGGTTTTCTCAAGGCCCATGCAGAGATCTTCAGAAAGTAATTAACATACAGTCACTGAGCACCACTAACTGATGATGCTTTGTGCCATGGTAGCTGATATGGTGTTCAGTGGCGGCGCCAGCATGGGGCTAGGGTGGGCTATTGGCGGCTCAGCCCCCCAAAAACAAAAGTGGGAATTCACTGCCAATGCCAGAGAGGAGGGGAGAAAGGGAAGGAATTAGGTTTTAGCCCCCCAAACCTGAAATCCTGGCGCCGCTACTGATGGTGTTACCAGCAACTGGCAAGAAATTTTCAGTAGTAATATTTACAAAGCGTCCAGCAGTATTTTACCACGGATGGAGATGGCTCGAGTGGCAAGCCACTCATCTTTTCTTCTGTTGTGGGACAGAACTTCACATGACTAAACACAACTCTGCATATTGTGTTATAGATGTCGAATGAACTGTTGTCATGATCTGAAGACAACGGCTCAACTTCCTCTGATGATGATGCCAAATATTGCGGACTTTGTTCACCTAAATTGTCACAATAAACAGTTACGTTGTAGTTGGTTAAAACACAAGTGGACCGATGTTAACTTACAGCATGTTTTGCTTACCCAGCCACTGTACTGCTCAAGCGGAATTAGAAGTTCTTTACCCAAAACTACCAGAAGACTAGTACTCAATAGGATTTGCTCTTAACCAGTCTAGATTAGTCAGAACATTTCCCTTGTTGAACTTATTTAGAACTGCGAGGTGATGAATATGATTCTTGATACAATCAGGCATACTTTAAAATTAAAACAAACCTCATCTGTACATATTACATACCAAAATCTATTTCGACAGTGACGATCTGCGCTGGTTCACTGCTTGGATTCTGTGCAGGTGCAAAGGAACCGCTGTTGTTTAGGCCCTGGTGCCAAACGCAACCTGTGGCACAGCCAGACCTCAAACATTTCTTCACAAAGCAGTATAGACAATGGAATCGTGTGAGTCTCGTGATAGGGCAGCATCCACGATCTGTGCAACGGAAGGCTTTATTCGACGAAGTCAACTCAGTAAAGACACTCTGAAAACACAAAACGAAATATTAATGACTTAATTAAATAATGACTCGGACTAAAATGAATCAAATAAAAAAAAACATGTAGAAATGAATTGCACCTCAGTTTTCCCTTGGACTACAGTTTTGTAAGCGCCTAAAGTCTGTATTATTCAACAGCAATCTCACTGGTTCGGGTCGGGAGAACCTCTGACAAGTTTTTTCTTGAAGTGGGGCTTTATAAATGTCAGATTACAATAATATTACAATAAATATTGCAGTAAATTATCCAACATTAATTACAATAGATGAAACTACTCTGTAGAAACAAAAGCAAAAAACAACTAAGCAATGATTTCATTAAATAATTAATCAATTAAATAAGGATGTAACTAAAACAACAAATTCTATAATATTAATTTTACAGCAATTTCGCTGGCTATAAATTAAATATCCAACGAAATGACTCTGGAAATGCAGGAGCAAGCAGTCATAACTCAATTAGCAACAGCTCAGTTAAATCGAAAATTGCATTCTACTGATCACCATTGCAGGTATGAAAACATTAAACTCAGTTCTATCTGAATGAATGCAAATCTTTGTTCTGACCTGGCATTCCCAGCACCTGCTTTTCTCTGACGAGGTGTTGCCACCAGAAAACACCCGCCCTTCGCAAATCACACAAGACTCGGACCAGACTTCGACCACAGCTTCGACAGATGTGCCCATGTCTAAAGCAGCCACCACACGCACTGACTAAAATCTTCAGCAGCACTGAAGAGAAGGCAACACAAATTCACAAAATTGCTCACTTTTGTCCAAAGAAGTGCCAGCAACCGTACAGGAACGCCTGGCGAAAGTTGTCCATGTACACCGTCCACGGAATAGTCAGTCCTTATTGTTGTGTCACAAGGTAGCTGCGTGATCTGAATGCTCCACTTGTACTTGTTATGAGCAGTGAGTTCGAGCCTCCTCTGGGACGAATGGCGGCAAGCTTATAGTATCGGGGGCTGAAGGATATAGTGCGTAAGTTAACTGGCGTCGTGAGTGTCGGTTAGGGTCAGGTTAAGCGTCGTGAGGGTCGGTTAGGGTCAGGGTTAATGTCGTCATTAGAAAACCTGGTACCGTCCGGCGTCCGCACAGCATGCCCAAAGATACTGTATAATCCTTCAGCCCACGATACTATAAGTATGCCCGAATGGCTGCGTAGGGCCCTTGAGCAAATCCTTTGCACACAGTATAGTAGCGACAGATGCTTTGCAGTGGCGCTTAAAAATAAAAAAATGTAACACACTCAGCACTCATAAGTAAGAGTTAGCAATACAAGACTAAATCTTACTTTAAACTTGAACTTGAAATTGCAAAACAAGCATTTCTACTTAAATTGATGCAATAATTTATTGTAACAGAAACTCTGAAAACTCAGAAACTCACTAGCACAGCACGTTGAGCTGTTGTTGTCTGCACATGTATTGTTTGTTTCACAGCGATTTATTTATGCCATTTATTTAAACGATTTACCGTTTACATTTTACCGTTTACATTACGATTTACCGTTTACATTTGACGCGGTCCTCCCTTTAAAGCGGCCGGAAGCTGTTCTGCACATGCGCTGACCTTGTAATGACCTGACCTAATTTTACAGAGTTAAAGAGTTTGGACCATACAAATAAACAATCTGACAAAAACGCGGAAATGCTAACACGAGAGACTTAAATTTAAATGAAAAAATAGTAAAAATTGTTAAATTGATTAACGAACTAGCAAATATTATTATACGAGTATCTGGGGATAAATTGAGATTTGTCTTTGGGTGGGAGAGTACGGTTGTACGCGCTGGGTCTTAATCATCGACGTATTGGGAGGACGCAGCAAAGGAGATCAAACTGAAGCCTATCCGTTTGCCAAGCATGACGTCACATCATCGACGTTTGTTGGAGGCGTTATTTGTATGAGGTCGTTGATTGGATCATTTTCGATGGACATAAACCTATTATGTTAATGAGCTCTGTTTGACGTCATGTTTGGCAGAAAGTTCAGTAGGTGGAAGCTTCACTTTACAGTACAACTTTAGCTGTGCTATACTGTGTCCACCCAATAGGGCCTATACGTCGACGGTCTTAATTGATCAGTGGAGATGGGACGGAGAGGAGATAGTAATCGTAATCGTAATCTGGAAACTTCTCAAGCGCCACTCGAAAGCCATGCTCAGGGCACCAGCTTATTCACGAGCGCTGAGTCTAGTCTGAGGGGATGGACATAGAACCCATTATGTTAATGAGCTCGGTCTGACGTTGCCCAAAAGAGTAGTCCGAGGGAGGCACAATCATATATATAATATGGGCCTCCTTCGGACTAATAAAGTAAGTATATTGACGTACCAAGGAAATATTTATTAATGTTTTCATTGAACTGTTCAGCTCGCGACTTTTGGGCTACTTTTTGAATTGGTTTCGCAACCAAGCACTTCCGAAATCTGACAACCCTGCACTAAAGATTTGAAAATCTTTGTTAGACGCTAGATGTTGTAGCCGTAGTTCGAATTGTCATATAATTATCGTTCTTTACAACTTGTTGGTCAACATGTGTAAATAAGTAATGTAAAGTCGGACAATTAAGTAGTCTTACGCTTTATCATTGCTTCGACATTTGTGTGGGTTGATTTTTGTACTTGATCTATGCATATCGTCAAGGTCGATAAATACGGGTGCGAAACCCAAATCCCGAAACGAATTTCGGCAGGATCCCCCGAAATTGATATTCTAAGTCCGACCCGAATGAATATAATTAAAAATAAACCTGTGGATAGACAGCATATCGATATACATCAAGGCCACGCTAGGTTTATGTCGTGTTTACAATTTAACTCGGAATCACTCGGCCGGTTTCTAGAAAACTGTTTTCGGGAAATCGGGCTATTTTGTATTTTCATCGTTTTCGGGGATTTGGTTTCGGGTTGACCCCCGTTGACAGTACTAAGTTAGTTTTGTAATATTCCAAGTGCCTATCCTCAGATGATATTGTTTCTGAACAGGGGTTTTGCTAGTTGACGACCGAACAGCAGGCTTGTGGCACGGCAACGACCAGGGCAAAGGTTTTTATACTAGGGCATTTGCCCTGTCTTGCCCTGCTGTAGCACCGTCACTGCTTTGGAGTGGGGAAATGGACATAAAGCGTCTCTAAAAGCCTCTTATGTTCAAAAGTTCACCATACTATACCTACACGTGGTCCCTCATGTGCAGTGTTTAATCTAGACGTCTCTGGGGGGGTAAAGTTCCCCAGGATCGAGTTTTCCCCCCCAACGAATTTCGGCAGGATCCCCGAAAATTAAAGAGATGAAATTTTAGCCCGAAGAAAATTAAAGACATGTAATTTTGGAGAATATTGTCTTGGAAAACTGTCGATACTACCCCCCTCGAAAATTCTTCTTGAAAATGTCTTGTTACTACCCCCCTCGAATATTGTTGGAAAATTATTGTTACTACCCTCGAAAATCCTTTGAAAACTGTCGTTACTACCCCCCGACGAAAATTCCATGAAATTTTTGAAGTCTTGTTCTTGGTAAAACTCGTCACTACCCCCGGTCGTCAACTTTTATAATAAGCTGGATACCCCCAGAACCCTCAATTTCCCCCCCCTACAGCAAGGGGACTAGATTAAACACTGCCTCATGTGCAAGCAAAGCGTATGGTGGACGACCAAGTCGTTGCTCGGATATGCAAGTAGCGGGTGGCAAAGAGCTAGAATGATGGCCAATGGAGGCTGTTGGATTTGATTAAATGCCAACATGACTCAAACATTTAAGAATGGCCCTTTATGAGCGCTTTATCTCTGAAGTGCTTTGTTTATATTTCAGTTATCAGTTACATGTATATCATGTCTTCTATAAAATAATATGATAGCCTGTTAAAATATTAGCCAACTTGTAGCTGTGTTACCTTTAGAAACAACTATGAAGATATTGGATGTTGTGATTTATAAATTGGCTTGATTTTAATTGATTTTTTAATGGAGTGGTGTACTTCTAAGTGCAGGTGTCAGGCCCGTCTGTTTTGAGAAGGAGAGCTGTAACATTAAGGGTTTATGGAAGACAAATTCTTACCAGAAAATTAGTTAAAGAATTCCTGGAACTCTGCCTTGCTATTGTTACTAAATAGTCCTTCAACTATATATAAATGAAAAACAGTCTTTCTGCAGTAATAAGCAACAATTAAACTATGTTCTAAATGTAGAAGCATGTTTAATATTTAGATATTACTGTTATTTTTAGCCAGTACTTGAAGATGAGCAGCATTCTCTTAGTGCTTCAAAATTCCGTTGCAAGACAAGGTGTACATCTCGTTTATATTCATCAAGAACATTACAGTGGATATGTTTTACAACAACTCTCACCATAATCAACTACTTCATCTTCGGTTAAAGTCACAGAGACCAGTAAATGGCATAGAGGTGTGCTATTAAACAAAGGTTTGATAGCTTTTCATCATAGTTTTTTTCTGCGACTAATTTCTCACGTTACTCAGAAAAATAAGTATACTGATAGATGAAACATGAACCATTCTTGTAAGCATCTGAAACGCAAACTTAAATGAACTCTTCGATAATGTAAGAAACTGGACTCTGCTGTGTTGGAAAGGCTATGACAATAGCAACTGCGGAAACTTTGAGACAATTACTTTGAAGTTCTTACCAAAACTCATGCATGTTAAAAGCCTTACAAATCAAAACTTTGTTTAGAATCTGGTGATTGGAAAAGCACATATGAGTCAGTTTTAAGAAAACTCCACAGATGCCAATTCTTTCAGAAACCGTATGCTCAAGGTGAACATCAAAGAATCCATACTGGAGAAAAGCTTAAATTAGCAATTAAGCGAGTAGCCTGATAACGAATACGGGAACACATAAAGGAGAAAACCACCGTGAGCCAAGTATGTCGGAGGTCATTTGAAGAGTGTAGTTATACGAAAATGCAAATGAGAACCATACTGGAGAGAAACCTCACAGATTTGTGAGATATCATATACTCCTGATGCAGGTGCAAGTTACGTCAGGGAACATTTGCTCACCATAGTCATCTGAAAAGGCACATAATGTTCCATACTGGCAATAAACCACACATCTGCCAGCTGTGTCAGAAATCATTTGCTCAGCATACTGATATGAAGAGACACATGAGAACCCATACTGGCGAAAAATCATACAAGTGCCAGCTATGTGAGAAAACATTCGCTCATTGTTGTCATATGAGAGCACATATGAGAACCCATACTGGTGAAAAACCATGCATATGCCAGCTGTGTCATAAATCATTTTTTCGACATACTAATCTGAAAAGACACATGAGAACCCATACTGGTGAAAAACCATACAGGTGCCAGCTGTGTGAGAAAACATTCACTCAACGCATCCATGTGAAAGCACATATGAGAACCCATACTGGAGAGAAACCCCACAAATGTCAGTTTTGTGAGAAATCATTTGCTGCTTCAAGTGGCTTGCTGTCGCATTTGAGAACCCATACTGGTGAAAAACCATACAGGTGCCATTTATGTCAGAAAACGTTTGCTCATCATAGTAACATGAAAGAACATGAAAAAACACACTCTGGCGAGAAACCATACTGCTGTCAGTTATGTCAGAAATCATTTGTTACAAATAGGCATCTGAAAGCGCACACGAGAACCCATACTGCAGAAAAAACATACATATGCCAGCTATGTCAGAAATCATTTTTTCGACGTACTCATCTGAAAAGACACATGGGAACCCATACTGGTGAAAAACCATACAGGTGCCAGCTATGTGAGAAAACATTCGCTCAACCTAATCACGTGAAAGCACATATGAGAACCCATACTGGTGAAAAACCTCACAAATGTCAGTTTTGTGAGAAATCATTTGCTGTTTCAAGTGGCTTGCTGATGCATATGAGAACCCATACTGGTGAAAAACCATACAGGTGCCAGTTATGTCAGAAAACATTTGCTCAACATAGGTATCTGAGAAGGCACATAATGTTCCATACTGACAATAAACCACACATATGCCAACTGTGTCAGAAATCATTTGCTCACGGTACTGATCTGAAAAGACACATGAGAATGCATACTGGCTAAAAACCATACAAGTGCCAGCTATGTGAGAAAACATTCCCTCAACGTAGTCATATGGGAGCACATATGAGAACCCACACTGGAGAGAAACCCCACAAATGTCAGTTTTGTGAAAAATCATATGCTGTTGCACGTGGCTTGCTGTCGCATCTGAGAACCCATACTGGTGAAAAACCATACATTTGCCTGCTATGTGAGAAATCATTTGCTGAAGGTAATAAACTGAAAAAGCACTTTAGAACCCATACTGATGAAAAACCATACCGGTGCCCACTACGTCAGATATCATATACAGTTGGAAATGCAGTAAGGAGTAATATTAAAAAAATATATACAGGAGAAAATCCATACATATGTGAATTTTGTAATGAAGGCTTCACGCTGATTGAAGATCTAGAGACACACAGAAGAACTCATGCAACTCGGAAGCAACACATGCACAACAAACCTCATACCAAGAGCAGTTCTTCAGCAAAGCAGTCTAAACTCCATCCAGGAACACAACCACAGGATCTTAAAACGGAAAGTGAAGTAATTGCTAACCTATCTGATCATACCATCACATTTAGTAGTACAGGTCAACCAAAGGAATGTTTCTCAAAGAACATGTATCCGGATTATAGTGAAATTACAGGTCCTTTTCGGAAAATTGGACTTAAAAAATATCTGTATATTATTCGCAAATTGAAATCTCCTGTGGATGGAAAAGCGTCTTTGTCAAAATCTTTTGGATGTGGTTTATGTGACGGATTGTTTGAGATGGAGATGGAATTTCTAGACCATTGTTCTAGTCATCGATTTTCTCCACCTGACGACTTAGTTGCTGACATGTGCTGAACTAAGATTCCACATACTTACAGTTGAAAACAGTTGTAGGCGTACATGTAATTGGAAAGAAAAGATGCTCTAGAAGTGATGGGATAAATACAATGTCATGCATGCATAGTTACTTTGTACCACTTTCTTTTCGGAATACATAGACAGTAGGCATTCTGATGTAGATAATCCAGAGGTTTCTCCTTACAGGCACCACATTCCTAAGGTGTTGCCTTTTTCTCTCGCATAATTGTAAAACTGTAGAATTGCTGCAGGTCATCGAAATGAAATTTTATGCTTTGGTTTCTAGTGACACAGTAAAGTCTTTCGTTCTGGGTTCCACTACTTAACAAGTTAATTGTTAAATATTAAATTTAGCTGTGCAGATACTTCTGCTGGACTAGATATAGAGATAAGCTGTTCATCATTTTGAGAGACTTTTTGGGCTATTGATACTTGCTTGGCCTATTGTCATGGTGTAATAAAATTAAGTAGTTTATTGTACGTAGATTAAGACTAGTGTTGGATGTTATAGTTTGTTAGTCATAACAAAAGATGAATGTTTAATGAAGATTGTCATGTATCCTGAATATTGTTTGTTTTGTTGTCTCTGGTGTCTGGTGATATTTATGATACACTGAATTCTGTTCTTACTTCTTAGCCTCTAAATATAATAAGCTGCATGTCGTAACGTGCACATTAATTTCGTGCACTACATATATAGGACTGGGAATGTTAGCGGGTGGCCCATTGCCAAAGCGAGATCATCTCATTTTGACGAGCACACCACAGAAATGGATCGGGCTACATGGTAGCAGAGCGGGCAAAAGGGACCACCAAGTCGCCATGGACAGAGGAGTGCACAGCACGTTGGTCACTGAGGTAGGACACAAGGCGACAGAACTCTCGTAAGTAAGAGGATGCCGAACCAGAGAGACGCCTAAACGTCATGAGTGGAATCTTCTGGCCAAAGGTATAAAGATTTCATTACAGTACATGGATTTAGACAAAGTGGCTCTGAATTCATTTTACAAAATGCAGGAGTATTTGTTTGTGTTTCTGCACAGATATTTCGGAGCTGATGGAAGAAATAGGAACAACTAACGACCCAGCAGATTGTCATCTATTTGTAGGCTCATAAAAATTGAGCTTAAAAGCAGCCAAAAACCTTCTGTCCAAGTATCACATTACGTGGGAATAAAAAAAACCAATAAAAGCATGGAAAAATACTAACTGCTGTTAAAAATACGACCAGTAGGCCTACAAATGGCAAATATGTGGCGATTTGAAAGTGATTGATCTGCTGCTTGGGCTTCAAGGTGGCTTCATAAAGTTGTGCTCTTTCTTTTGCTTGTCAGAGGCGTAGCTAGGAAGGTGCAGAGCAAAGATTTTAGTGCAGAGGGAACAGCCTATAAGGAAACCAGTAGGAAACGGTTTATGAGAAGAGCATAATTATTATTAGCCTTGACAATCGTCATCACCTCATCTAATAACTGATTTTGTTGTTTAAAACAAGATACAAAGCTGCGAAATAATACTCAGGGAGGATTAGATCAGTTAGGAAGGTCAAATGGTTAAAAACAGCCCTTTATAGTGCATATATAAGAGGTCGTTGGCATAAACGACGTTACCTAAAATAACAGCCATGTAATTACTCATTATTATTCATAAGGAGAAACGTCATAGTTATGAACATTTATTAACCTATACTAGCATCCAATCAACGACAGGACATCATTACTCATGAATATTCATATCTCAATTCGTACATAGAAGGTTAATATGCCACCGGGCAACGACAATGATTACTGCACAATTAATTAATGCTTTAGACTTCAAAGTTAATGTTGTCCACATAAAAGAAATTTAATTACACTAAACACAAGTGTTAATGCAAACTGTTACTGCAATGTTATGAACTGCAAAAGTTCTTCCATGATCGAATCGAACAACTATTCATAATGAATTTACATGTCCATCAACTTCCTTACTCAAAAGGCCTTAACTTCCTTAGACTAGGGCCTACCTGTACTCGTTAGTCTTGCCAACTCGACTGGTGCCATACAACTTGTAAACACAATCTTTTGATAGTACATCATATATTTCTAGTTTTTTTCTTATTTTTCCAGTGTTGACACACAGAAATGTAGTTGCCTATCTGTGGGTTAGATCAGTTTCAGAGGCCCGTCTGCATAATTATGGCGCAGATGTTCACACAAGTTTTGGCTCTGTGACGCCAATGCAGGAACATAATATATGCTCACTCAATTTCTTTGGAAACCTCAATACTATAAAAAAATTGTTGTGATATAATTATACTCTGATAGTACATCACATATTTTGCAATAGACGAAAAATTAAAATAATATATGTCTGGGGAAGACAAAGTTTCCTATTTGAGTGTATAAAGGATTGTATCGAATTAGCCTACTAAATAAATAAAACTGCTACAGTGGTTCAAGTCTAGCGGACCATCATTGAAATGACAAAAATATTCTTATAGATTATATCGGATTTAATGCATAATAAATTATCCACCTTACGTCTGCACTTGGCTGAGATTGGCTCACACAACTTTTAGTATACTTTCCTGGCCACTGATCAGTTTTAACACCACACAGAAGTGTAAACATCCCTACACCAGTAGTAGGCCTATAGCTCGCCAAGTCAATCTCGAAGATCGAAAAACTCAAAAGATCATAAATCAGCACCAGGTTCATACAACATGCATTAAAAAATGGGTTTTGAACGCAGTTTTTGAACAATCCTTGCTATAGTAACTGCAGTTAGACCTTAGACCTTCCCGTGCAGGACTGCACATCGGGCAACGCAGTTTTTCCATTCTTCCCTGTCCTTCGCCACCTTGATAGCATCCTCCACCGTCATCTCCAGGCATCTCAGTTATAGAATGAAACAGATTGCTCTTTCTGGAACAGACTGCCATGCAAACCCTACATCACAAACACCTTGCCCTTTCTCCACCTTTATGTCGTCAGTGGGTGGTCTTCAATGGTGGTCTCGTACTGGCAGGTTGGAGCACCTCTGACGAGTTTTCCTGAAGAGAGGTGCTAAACAAATGTTCTCTGTTCATTACAGTTACACACCTCCATCTGCAAATGTCCTTGGAGCCTCGACCTGAACGGCCTTCAACAGCTGAGGCCAAACTTGACAACCTTTCCAAAGGAATCACATCAGCAAATAATTGTCCATTTGCATAGAACACCAGGAATCGAACTCTGCACTCGGTAGCGACGAAGCTCACCGCGCTGGCAATCGGCCACCCTTCGATAGCACATCTCTCCGCTACAATCCAATATCTTTCTTCTTCCTCAACGCATGCAGGAGCCTAGATCTTTGGAACGCGACGACTCATACTTTCACTTCATACCTTTTACATATCTACTTCATATCTTCATATTCTACTCCATATTCTTCGGCGCTTTCATATGAGCAAGTCGTCTCTGCTGGACGGCGAGATGCTGGTCGTCGGTTCCGGTGGGAACGTCGACATCGGAACGGTTCCCGTCTTCTCCTCGAACTTCGATGGCTTGTAGTTGCCTCTGTAGCGTCTGCTTCGTCGGACGTACCAGATGAAAATGGCGGCCAGAACGATGAGAAGGCAGAGGACGATTATTGCTACGATGATTGCGGTCCGACTTTCGATTGATAAGGACGTCAAAGCTGCCTGGCACGGCGGATCTGAGTTAGAAAAGATCCATGTCATTAACTATAATGTAATGTAATTGAACATTTATATAGCGCCCCTTCAAGATATCTACTCAGAGGTGATGACTGCGCTGGCCTGTATGATGTGAAATGTCATTATGAAACAAATATACTACATCAGTTAGCAAACCAAGCACAGTAAGCCGAGTCACCAGTGGTGGGCCCGCCGCCCACGCACACACGAGGAACCAGCCAATGGATTCCCATCAACAGCATGGATGTTCAGAGTCTCTGGCCCAAGTTGTGTCGATAGAGTAGAGTTACGATAGGTGACAGTGTGACACTATAATAAGGTTAGACAATACAGCGAAGGGTGTAACTTTGCCCCACAAAGTGGTGGTGACAGATCAGTGATCACCACGACCTCTTGTGTCACACTACAAGATGAATGACGTTACCATTCATGCAACAGGACACAACAAGTAATTAAGCTAATGTGCTGGCATCTCTCAACATTGCACTATTTAAGTATGCAAGTCACCACCACTTCTAAAACTGGTGGCAACAGTCTGGTAATTTACGTACCAAAATGATTTTTGCGACATTAAAGTAATAAGCACGATATTAGTAACTGCACCACCGTTTATAGTCTTTGCTTAAACTTTGCAGAACAAGCACTTTTGCTCAGTGCTTTTTTCAGCCGGAGCGGTCCGGAACGGCGTTCCGGAACCTTTTTTCAGCCATTAAAAATAATTCAGTTATTTAAAATTTTTAATACAAAATTGTATAAAATTATTTAGATACTTCAATTTAATGTAAGTGCTTTCAGTGTTTATTGATACTGATATACATGAAACAGAAATATTAGCATAAAATATGCCCCTATGATTGTTCTGCATTTGCTGAGTTCCGGAACCTTTTTCACTAGCAAAAAAGCACTGCTTCTACTTGAATTGATGCAAAAATTGTAACAGAAACTCTGAACTCACTAGCACAGCATGATGAGCTGTTGTTATCTGCACACGTATTGTTTGTCTCACAGCGCGGCCCAATCCAAGGATCTGAACAATTGCACGAATAAGTTCCATTCATGTTGATGCAACGACCTGTAATTAAACGAAGTTAAATTAGATTAATAAAAATAAACTATTGTTATTATTATTAACATTATAATAATAATAATAATAATAATAATAATAATAATAATAATAATATTAACATTATTATTATCATTAGGCATTTATTAAGTGCCACTATCTAATGACCAAGCATCAATCGATGGTGCTGAGCAATTGTGAGTGAAGGACTTGCTCAAGGTCCCTACACAGTAACCGTCTCAGGGGAGGGGCTCGAACCTGTACTTTCCCCGTTAGAAGGCGAGAGCTCTAACCAATCGGATACCATGTCCCACTTTAAGCAGTAGCCGAACTGTGGTTGAAGGATGCTACCCGAATTCTTATCATTCATCAAGAAATGTAGCTCATTGTCCTTATGTTCACTTGGCAGTGGTAGGGAATTTGCACCTGGTCTAGGAAAACTGCTATAATGAGTACACTGACCGTACACTGTCGGTGGGAAGATCGAATGGTGAGGGAGAGGACTGGCCACCGCCCTCATATGCCGAGGCAAAGCAAAAATGAAGTCGCTAACACTTCATACTCATGGCAGCCTCTCGGGTTAAGCTTAAGGGACTGCTCTTCCCTTCAATTTTCAGGAAACATACTACCAACTACACAGCTTGTGATATCTGTGTTTCATTTGCTAACGCTGCCTGACCTAAGCCACCAAAGTTACTGTTCTGGCCAAAATGTGAAATCTACAAACAGTTCTGTTTGAATCTTACAGCACACACACCACCACACTCAACAGTGTATGAAGATCAGAGATGGGTAACTTAGATTCTAATCGATTAGCTAATCGAACAGACAAAAAGCTAAATTCTAATTCCAATTGATTGGCTACAAGATTTTGCTAATTCTAATTCTAAGTGATTAGCAAATTTCAGCAGCTAATTTAATTTCTAAATTCTAATCGATTAGCAATTTAACTAAGCGATTAGCTAATCGATCAGACATTTTTAGACAAACAGCTAATTCTAATCGATTAGCTACAAGACTTTGCCAATTCTAATTCTAATCGATTAGCAATTTAACTAATCGTGCCCATCTTGTTTCAATTGCATAACATGTAAATGTACAGCGCAGTGCGTTTGTCAGGCGCTAAATCGATTAGCTGTTTGTTTACATTTGACTAATTGTAATTCTAATCGATTAGCTACAAGACTTTGCCAATTCTAATTCTAATCGATTAGCAATTTAACTAATCGTGCCCATCTCTGATGTAGATTAATGTTAAACCTCATGAAAGTTACAAAAAGCCGGTAACTTGCCAGAGTTGAGACATGCATTGACGTCTAAATCACATTCGTTCAGATCCACCTCGCATTTACTTCCCGTATAGCCCTGTCTGCAGGCGCATCGGTAACTTCCGGGCACGTTCGTACACTGTTTATTGTCCTGACAGACCGGAGTTGTAACGTTACACTCGTCGATGTCATCGAGACACTGGTATCCCGTATATCCAGTTCCAGCACAGTTACAGTTAAACGAATACGGACGTATCACGCAATCCGATCGCTTAGCACACTCTGCCACCTGACAGGACTCGTTGTAGAAACGACAACCATAGACAACATCGGAGCAACTGCATCGACCCTGATAAGAGCAGACGCCACCGTTGTGACAAGGCGGTGGGGTGAACCCACACGAGCTGATCAACATCTGACAGACGTCACCGCTGAATCCAGGCGCACAGACGCACGTGTAGTTAGTGGCCGTCGGAATGCACGTCGCCCCGTTTTGGCACTGGTTCTTGTTGCAGATGTTCGTGTTTGTCTCGCAACGCGACCCAGAAAAACCGGGCAGGCAGAGGCAGCGGAAGGCGTTGTTGCTCACCCATTCGCAGGTGGCACCGTTAAGGCACGGCTGCGACAGGCAGGCTCCCTGTTCTTGACTGAGGTCGCAGAACTCGCCCTGCCAACCGCTCGCGCAAAAACACCTGTACCCGTTCAAGGTACTAACGCAGCTACCGCCGTTCGAACACGGATGACTTACACACGAGTTTGCAAGGATTCCGCAGGTGACGCCTTCGAACCCCGACGAACACCGACATCTGAAACCCGGTTGGAACGGAACAGTCGTTTCGCTGCCGCTCTCGATGCACGTTCCGCTGTTCTGGCACGGTGCGGACTCACATTCATTGATGTCCGTCTCGCACGTTCGTCCGGTGTACCCGACGGGACAGAGACACGAGGCGTCGCTTACCGGAAGGGTCAAGCTAGAGAAGCACGTCCCTCCGTGCTGGCAAACGTTTGAAATGCACTGATCTATCACCGATTCACAATTTGCTCCAGTGAAGTGCGCCAGGCAAGTGCAGTTGTAGGTCCCGTTCAGAGGCTGACAAGAACCGCCGCTGCCGCACGGTTGACTGACGCACAAGTCGACCAGATCGCAGACGCTTCCGTACCAGCCAACCTGACACCGACAAGTGTAATTGCTACTAGTGTCATTGGTACTGGTGTCATTGCTACTGGTATAATTGCTACTTGTGTCATTGGTACTGGTGTAATTGCTACTGGTGTCGTCCGCAATGCACGTGGCATTGTTCTGACATTGGTTCTGATAGCACGGGTTTACGCTCTGACACTGACGGTCAGTGTGCGTGTCGGGGCACCGACAGATGAAGTTGGTGCCATCCGGAGACATCAGACAAGTTCCGTTGTTGAAGCATGGCGAGGGATTACATGCAGTTATCAAGCTCTCATTACAGTAAGTCCCATTCCAACCATGGTAGCAGTCACAGGTGTAGTCATTCCAGAGATCCCTGCACACGGAGTTTGGCGGACAGGTGGCATTGAGGCAGACATCCTCTGCGGAACATCCTGGTTTAAGTTCCACGCTGTCAACCGTCAGACCGTCCGGCAGGAGACCACCGGTCCTTATGAACGGAACGGTTTCATCGTTGAACCGGATCCCTTTGAGGCAGCCCTTGAAGAAGGACGTTGGAGCTGGAATTAAAAGATAATTAAACCAGAATTAATTAACTTATTGATTTACTTATTAAGCATGCATGGTCATGTTAAAATGCACTTATTACATAACCACGAGCGTTAGAATTTGTGCTGACAGTAGACAGTCTTGTGAAGCGTCCTACAAGTATCGTGCTACCAAATAATACGCTGTATAAATCGTCGTAATTACAATTACAATCTGATTCTGAGGCAAAAGACAAGCAGATGCAAACGAACTGTGTAGGGTCATTACCCTAGATGGGTTTGAACGAACGTGGGTTCGTTGATATGGATGCAACACTCTACCACTCTGCACGGATGCTACACAATTGTCTGATCACAAATACCCTAAAATAAATCAACTATAACCTCTAAGCTGTAATCACTGATTTATATATCACCTCTTCCAGAGAGACACATCAGAGGGGGTGCTAACCCTCTCTATTCCTATGATTACTAACCACATGGGCTTATTTAGGGGGTGGTTTTACGGGTTCAGACCCCCCAAATAAGTTTCCGGATTTTTTTATATGTCTTTACCTGCCAAATACAAAAAAACCTTCACTTTTGCGACCATCTTCAATTGAACCCCCGAAATCTTAAAACCCCCTCCGAAATATTTTCCTGGCTACGCCCGTGACTAACCAACTGAAGTTGTGGCACCGACGGAAACAACGATGGTTTTATTCCGATCGATCGTATAGATGCTGAGCCCCGTTGACAACGTTAAACTGGAATTTCCAACGGAAAAGCTGAAGTTTCTGCCCTGTCTTTGGCAACTGACCGAATGCCATAAGCCATCAGAAACACTGTCTGGCAGATTCAGTGAAACCTCTGAAAGCAAACCACAAATGCCATTGTTTTGCTAACTGATGTAATAGTCTAGAACTTAATGACGTTTGAATAATATCATATGTATATGGCCATTTACATAGCGCCTTACAAGAACCTCAGATGTCACTAGATGTCACAAGATATCACTAGATGTCACAAGATGTGACTAGATGTCACAGATGCCACAAGATGTCACAAGATGCCACAAGATATCACTAGATGCCACAGATGTCCCAAGATATCACTAGCTGTCTCTAGATGTGACTAGATGTCACTATATGTCACTAGATACCATAGATGCCACTAGATGTTACAGATGTCATAGATATCACTAAATGTCACTAGATGTTACAGATGTCATAGATATCACTAAATGTCACTAGATGTCATAGATACCACTAAATGTCACCAAATGTCACTAGATACTAGATGTCATAGATATCACTAAATGTCACAGATGTCACTAGAAGTCACTAGATGTCACATGTCACCAGAAGTCACAGATGTCACAGGCCCTACCTTGTCCACTGTCAGCCCGTACTGTCAGTTGCAGGTTAGAACTGTTCAAGCTGAAACCGATGCTTCCCGACGGAATGGACTCATTGGCCAGCAGCTGAATGACCAACAGTGGACCATCCGGTTGACGGGTTCGAAAGTCAAAGGCAAAACTGTCACCGAATGGAAGGAGTGACGTGTCGATGCGTAACGCGGCATAACTGCGCAGACCATCAAAAGTAGCAGCCAGCTCTACAACAATTTGTAAACATTGTTTTAGACAGATATCAAGGGAATTCAGGATATTGTCTTCCAACGAAATAACTGCCTAATAAATGTTCAACAAATGCCTAATAAACACCTAATAAATCCGTAATAAACGCCCAATAAATGTCCGATAAACAATTAATACATGGCTAATAACCGCCTAAAAAAACCTCCTAATAAATGCCTAATAACCGCCTAACGAATGCCTAATAAATGTCTACAAACTGCCTAATAAAATGCCTAGCAAATGTCTAATAAATGCCTAATAAAAACGCCTAATAAGTGCCTAATAAATGCATAATAAACGCCTAATAAATGCCTAATAATGACAATACCTTCCGAGCAGTTGCGCCCCGTATTGTCTCCCACACAGGAGCAGGTGTAGTCTTCCCAAGAACTGGAGCACCAGCCTCGATTCGCGCATGGATTTGGCGAGCAGAGTTGCTCGTTTGCGCATTCAGCTGTCGGACGCTGAGGATCGTCCCCCAAACCAGATGGCGCTGCTCTGCTTAGGTCTACGAGCGCCTCGTTAACAGTCAGGTTTTTCAAACATCCCGTGAAGCTAAACAGAATAAAATTAACACAGAATGACATCTAATAACACTTTAACGATTCAAAAAACTGACAGGAAATCCAACTTGCACCTGTGGATGTAAAATTATTCACCTATTTAATTAATAATATATTATAATTAAATAATTTAATAGTTTAAACTTTAATGAACACTAATACTTACCATTTATTCAATACAGAATTTATTTAATCAAGAAATTAATTAGCACTAATTTATCAGTTATTCATTTAATTTATAATTTATCTGTAATAATTGATAATAATTAACAATTTATTGAAAATGTCAAGTAACTTCACAAGCCAATCAAATTGGATGCTGGAATGTGTATACATGTAGCAACTGGAGGATTATACCTCATGGTCGAAGTGGGAAAGACGAGCACGTTTCTCCAAATGTCGGCCGACGAATGACTGTGAAGTTTTCCGACAAAGATATTCCCAATGGTCTGTGTTACATTTTCGCTGAAGCTTGTTCTGCGCTCTCTTGCTCCATTGTCACCACCAACTAAAAATCAAACCATACTCATAAGAAAGTAAGTAAGTAAGTATTTCCTTTATTGATAAGCACTAGCAAACGCACAGCACTGTACATAGCAAGATTAATACACAGGGCACCAGCTTAATTACGAAGTGAATAATTAAGTACATTCTTTAATAACCAATTGTAATTATGACAGAATTTGGATTCACTTATTTCTTTAAAAAAATCTGAACTTAAAAATGTCAATTAATGAAAAGATTTTTACATCATGTAGCTGTTTTATAGAACTGCATTACATAACAGAATATTTCGCTTAAAAGAAGACAATAGAAGCTATATATACAATAGAGTATTGCGTTTAGGCCTATAGGCCTATAACAGAATAGAACAGTGGCTGTAAAGAACTTACTGTGTAGAAGAGCAGCTTTGCAGAACAGAATAAGAGCTTGGTAGAAAAGAATAGAATATTAGCTTTGTAGAACAGAATAGTACCTTTGTAGATTGTAATCGTAATCTCAAAATTTCTAGAGTGTCCAAAAAAGCAAAGTCGAGGGAACCAGCTTATTCACAGGCGTGAACAGAATAGTAGCTTTATAGAACAGAATAGTAGCTTTATAGAACAGAATAGTAGAATTAGTAGTTTTGCAGAACAGAATAGTAGCCTTTACCAATGACTATGAGCGAGTCATTCGTTAACACTATATCAATCCGGTACCACGATCCGCTCGTCACATCTAACACCGGTTGTAGACTCGTATGATTCGGTGTCAGCAGATGTAGCTCCATCTGGCCGTTGACGATGAAGACAAAACCGAAAACCGTCCAGCTACAAGATGAAACAATTTAAATAATATACTGAAATTTATAAATTCAAATGGATCGGAATTGTTTCAAGAACTCAGACGAATGCAATTTGTTAGAATTAAGTGAATCCAAATTTATATGCGCTACAGTTTACAGTGACAGTTGATTGCACAGATGTTTCAAGTACAAGTACTTAGGTCTCACGTATGAGGACGAGCACATACTTAACACCTGTACTCGAGTTCGTACTGAGTACGAGTGTCAGTACCAAGTACTACATCTCTGGTTGATTGTATTGTATTTCAATCAATCAATCGTTTATTTCCAGCTAAACAACGATAAACAATAATATTACAAATCAGATTGCACTTTTATATGGATTGTTGAATGCCACAAGGGAAGGCCCTGAAGAGATCAAAGATCCCGCTAAGTAGGGACACCTCTATGTAATTTCAATAGAATATGTGGCTAACTATAAAGCGCTTCTCACAGCAAAGCCTTTCTGAGAAGCGCAAGCATCCTAGAAGTTGCTTGTTACTTACTGACAAAGCTATATGAATTGTCGTAATTACAATTATAAATTCTTGTATGTATGTACATGTATGTATGAGAACACTTAATATAGCACATTTTAAGTAACTCACAAAGGCGCTGTACTCTACATGACTATAGAACTTCTAACAGATCTAAACAAGTGTGTTTTAAAACAGTTAAGTAAGTAAGTATATTCTTTAATAAAACCAATTGCATATCCGCACTCTGGTGTACATACATCTTAACAACAATCAACAGTCAAAGAGTACAACATTCTAACAATGTCTTTCGCTGTAAATTATCTGCAAGTTAGCAAAACGTATTCTGCACAGAATCAGAGGCAACAGTATTTCAATGAAGTGGCAGACTGTTCCAGGAGGACAGTCCAAGACACGAGCACTTCACATAGTTTTTCGAGTTTACGATTACACTCATAACTTACCGTGTAAAGAACAGTACCGTAACTGGACTTTGCAGATACCAATACATTAACATGCGTCAACGTGCTGGAACTGTTGTCGGCAGGGAAGATACATCATTGTGTTATCTGTAAAGGACGCCGTTAACTGTGACTCGCAACGTGCTCCGTAGAAAGCACTCGTGCAAGTGCAGATTTTCTCCTTCCACAGGTCAGAGCAGGTTCCGCCGTTGAAACAGTATCCAGGGTCACATGGAATGTGCGCCGAGCAACCGGGTTGAGGTTTGGTTGGAGGTGTAAGACCAGGCGCTGGCTGAGAAAGAGGTGCCAGGTTCACAGGATTGCCGTTGACGACCACATTCTATAATGAATTTATAAACTGCGTCAGTGAAAGTGCTATACACCTTGTAAGCAATTCTTGAAAATTGTATTGTATTGTATTTGATCATTTAGGCTATAAAAGCGCTTCTCATAGCATAAGCCTTTCAGAAGCGCTCCCAGTGCAAGGTACTCCGAGGAAAAAGGAAGGTTTTAAGGTGAGAGAACGAGGTAGAGATGCCACTAGAGAGGATCTGAGAGGACGCTTTGTCGTGGCAGAGAGGGGCAGAGAATTTGGTGACAAAGACATTTTGTGCATTTTGGAGCAAGACCCAGTTGAGATTTGAGCATGAGAATGAGAACTTTGAATTGGATGCGCACAAAGAGAGGTAGCCAATAAAGTTGTTCAGCCAAAATGTTACATACCAGTATATCATAACGATTATATAGGCTAGTCAAAAACGACTTATCAACTGGATCAGTCAACGTCCTATAAACCTTTTGAAAATTGTTGAAAATGCCATATGCCACTGTTATAGAAGTATAGCCCTCCAGAAAGTGTTATAGCCTATACCTTCGTAGCAATTTATGGAAATTGTACAAATATATTATCATCATCATCTGACATCATCATCATCGTCAACAACAACATTATCCTCATCACCATTGTCGTCATCATCATTACTGTCTATCATCATCATCATCATCATCATCATCATCATCATCATCACAATCATCATCATTACAATCATCATCATAATCATCATCATTACAATCATCATCATCATAATCATAATCATAATCATCATCATCATCATCATCATCATCATCATCACAATCATCATCATTACAACCATCATCATCATCATAATCATTACAATCATCATCATCATAATCATCATCATCATAATCATCATCATCATCATCATTACAATCATCATCATCATCATAATCATCATCATCATAATCATCATCATCATAATCATCATCATCATCCTCATCATCATTACAATCATCATCATCATCATCATTATCATCTTCATCATTATTACTATTACTATTACTACAGTTGATAATATTAGAAAAGGTAGTTTACCCCAAGGCAACCGGTAAACCCCGCCGTCGACCTGGCCTTGCTCCTCATAAAAGGCGTCCAAGTGGGAACTCCACCGATATACATCGGTCCACTGAGCATGAGGCTTACGTCCGAGACATTGGAAGCCGACTGACAGTCCGGACCCCTTGCGCAGGTCTGTGGGTCTCTCGTCAGGGTCATCAACCCACCACTGATCACCATCTCCACC